>JACTAT010000014.1:1691073-1802918 GCA_014526335.1 Chrysaora quinquecirrha
AACAAAGGGCCATTTCATCGCACGCCCGGTTTCCTGCATCTAGATTTAGATATTAGTTTAGTGACGTCCTCGTGTTGTTGTTGTCCCAGGTGTTTTAGCACCTAGTAAGCCCCTATAACTGTCCTATTCCACATAGTATCATTCATACCGTTGGGTCTGTCTACATACTGGGTGATGGGTTCGTAAAATCTTTGGCACATCCCCGTCCCCCCCATAAGTCATGTACCCCCCTTTCGCCACGCCAGGGAGAAAATCACTTACTTAAACATCCTCCAAGATCCTTTGTTTCAACTTTCATTTCGCAATTCAAGACATTCAAACCAGCGCAGCCTCCGACAACCAATTTTGACTTTCTTATTTGTTGCTTCACAAGCCTGACTCTTCTGACCTTGTAACAACTTCCACTCCAAGCAGACCACTCATGATATATGCAGTCAATAAACCAACAAGTTATGGCTGTGAAAAGGAAAAATGTCTCATTCGTCTAAAAGGTGCATGATGTGAAAGGTTTAAAAAACGGAACATGTCCTTTGCTATTACTCGATACCTCAAACTCTAAACGGAGGCACATATTTGCTCGAGACTAATAGGGGTTCTAGATGAAATCAAAGATCGTTTAAATGAGACTTGGTCGTGGAAATGAGGCGTCTCTTTTCCATAATCTTTGCTGAAATCCAGGGCATGCAGCTTGCAAACGGTGGAACCAAAATTTTCGAGAGCCTATGTGCGCGAAACTTTTTGGTGCATTCTAGCGGATGAGGTCAGTAGATTAAGTTTCCATTAAATTGTTTCCCTACAGCTTATTTGAAGAATATTTATAAGGTGGGTTCGTTGTCATGGTAGAGGGATTCTTATAAAATAGGGGTATCAAATTAGTTTTTTATCAGGAAGGGGAGAAACAGACCCTCCTGAATATGCTACTATTGAGGTTGTAGGTTGAGACCAGGGGGGCTTAAGGGTGAGGCCCGAAGCGAGCACATACAGTAAAGACCCCGTTTGCACGATAGAAACTGGATCGGCTCTGGTCCGATCCAGAGCCAGTTCTGGCTTTTTTCCAACGCGTTTACACGAGAAGAATTTGATCGATTTCAACCCGATCCAGAACTGGATCTAACCAGAGATTCCGTGTAAACGGAAGGCGTTTTAAGCCAAAACTGGCTCTGGATCGGACCAGAGCCGATCCAGTTTCTCTCGTGTAAACGAGGTCAAAAAAGCCTTTGCCTTATGCCTGGAGCTCAAAATTCTCTAATCCACAAAGCTCGGAATATTGAGAATAAAGTTCAGAATCGGTAGAAAGGTTAACGTGTACTCACGTTTGCATGCTTCGGTTTTGACTGTATTGACAATCCTAGAAAGGGCATATGCATCTGCAACTTGAAATACATGGCTTTGAACGGGCCTTGATGCAATCAATTCAAGCTCACTTCGTTTTGGATCACGTCCAATACCAATCGTCATGATATTAACAAAGTTGTTTTTCAGCATCGTTGCAGAGTGTGACAATGTATTATAATGTGATTGACTTTTGCCATCAGTCAAGAGCAGCAACATCTGAGAGAAAAAACAGTTTTACGTTAGTCTTAATGTTTTGGGTTCATTTTGAAGTCAACTGAAGAAGGAAACAAGAATTAGTGTCTGCCACTTTCATACATGCAACGGTTATGATAGAGTACCCAAGTGAGACGTCATCAAAAATCTATTTTTAGAATTTCGAAATTTGTTCGTCGTTTTGTGAAAGAGCGTCAAAAATAATGCTCATCGTATATCACCGTATTTTTGCTTCTGTTCATTATGTTTTGAACAAGGCGCAAAATGCAGTGATTTCCTATTGAACCAAACCATAAAACATTGGCATGAAAAATCTCAAATGTTTGACAAACAATGTTTGATCGTTAGGCCAGGGCCAGGGTCTTTCAAGAGTAAGTCTTTTAGGCTCTGGCGAAATGATCAAACATTGTTTGTCAAACATTTGACGTTTGCTTTCTAACCACCAAGCAGTCTTGGAACGTTGCTCGACAAGCCCAAGTACAGTAATCTATCTATATTCGTTGCTCGGTATGTTTGAAAAGTTCAAAAACATGTTTTCTCTTTGCGGGAGCAGAAATGTTTGACGAGCTATGTATTGAGACGTGGCCAAACCGTAAAACAATGGCATGAAAAATCTCAAATGTTTGACAAACAATGTTTGATCGTTAGGCCAGGGCCAGGGTCTTTCAAGAGTGAATGATTTAGGCTTTGGCCAAGAAAAATTGCTTGTCAAACATTTGAAGTTTGCTTTTCAAGCAATCTTGGAAGGTTCTGCCACGTCACAAAACATTGCTTAATGGCTTGACAAGCCCAATTAGTCTATTTGTTGCACGATGTTTCTGCAAATGTTCAGAAACATTCTGCTGCATTACGTAAGTAAAAGTTTGACGAGCAATGTTTTACAACGTTGCCAAACAGTAAAAACTTTTGCTTGATGTGAAAAATTTTGAATGTTAGACAAACAATGTTTGATCATGGGGCTTGGGCCAAATATTTTAGGAGCCGATTATATGAGAGTTTTCAGCCCGGTTAAACGGGCTGCAAACTCAGCCCTCCTCTCCGGTCAATTCTCTGCAAAATTGATTTTGTGATTACATGAGATAATTTCAGCCCGGGCTGAAAACTCAGCCCGGGCTGGAATTCCAGCCCTCCTTCAGCAAGGCGGGCTAGGATTTACAACCCAGTTGAACGGGCTGAGATTTCTCATGTAATCGCGAATTTTTTCCAGCCCGGGCTAGGAACTCTCTTTGCGCAAGCCCAGTTTGACTATGGTTTTAGTTTCGTGTCAAAACGGGTCAATTTTGGCGTCATTTGTCTTAGGTACTCGATTTCAGCCCGGCTGGAAACGTTCATATATTCGCACGCCAATTCCAACCCGGCTAACCGAGCTGAGATTCTAGCCCGGGCTGAAAACTCTCATATAATCAGCCCCTTAGGCCATGGCCAAACTATCGAACATTGTTAGTGTAATATTTAAGCTGTGCTTAATCAATGATTCGTATGTTTGGACATGTCACAAAATACTAAATAACAAACAGAATTTGCTTAGCTAAAAGTAACGATTCTTTCGACAATTCTTTTAAAAAAACACTTTTTGATTTTCGTAATGAAAACACGGTTCCTAACCAATGTTTTGCCATGCGACGACATAACCAAATAGTCAAACAGTGTTTAAAAAGCTGACAAAAATTTCAGATGTTCAGCCAACAATGTTCAGCATCAAAACTGACGGGAGTTTGTGCGAGTGTAAAGCAAGTTTCGTCTGATGGCCTATGGAAGTTTAATGCTTTTAGACCCTGGCAAACGATCAAACAATGCTAATTAAACACTAAAGGTTTATTTAACAAACAATGTTTATCCGTTTTGCCACGTCGTAAAACACAAAGAAAAGTATATAGCAATGTTTTTTGAAAAATTTAAAAGCATTTATTGTTTGCCACAAGCAAAAAAGCTGACGAACAACCTTTGCGATTTCGCCAAACGATTTACGATCAAATCTCAAATTTTTACCAAAAATGTTTGATCATACTTGGCCAGGGCGCGAAATTTCAATAATCACCCTGGGTAATGTATGTGCAGTACAGTGGAGGGTGTGCAGTACGGTGGAGGGTGTTCAGTACGGTGGAGGGTGTTCAGTACAGTGGAGGGATATCATAAGTACAGTGGAGGGATACCATCAGTATAGTGGAGGGTGTTCAGTACAGTGGAGGGATATCATCAGTACGGTGGAGGGATATCATCAGTACGGTGGAGGATGTTCAGTACGGTGGAGGGATATCAGCAGTACAGTGGAGGGATACCATCAGTACAGTGGAGGGATACCAGAAGTACTGTGGAGGATATTCAGTACTGTGGAGGGATACCATCAGTACAGTGGAGGGATACCATCAGTACAGTGGAGGGTTACCATCAGTACAGCGGAGGATGTTCAGTACGGTGGAGGGGTATCATCAGTACAGTGGAGGGATACCATCAGTACAGTGGAGGGATACCATCAGTACGGTGGAGGATATTCAGTACGGTGGAGGGATATCAGAAGTACGGTGGAGGGTGTTCAGTACGGTGGAGGGATATCATCAGTACAGTGGAGGGCTTTCCAAATTTCTGCACGAGTCCGAGTTTTCTACACTTGGTTATCATAAGAAATTCTGAAATGTAGACGCATATGTATTTGAAAGTTTCGATCTTATGATCTTCAACAGCAAACTTCATCATCTTGGTTATCATACTAAGTGCTATTGACAAAACGTTCGGTGTCAGATTTGTATCCCTCAATACGATCTATATCAAAGGGCCATTTACTCTTCAAAATTGTGTACGAGACTTTTAGGAAAGCAAAAGGATTTCTAAGGGATTTCAATGAAAACATTTGGTTTTCCAGCCGGATTGAACGAGATTTTAATGAAGTAATGAATTGCCCCTCGATCAATGTACAGTATCATTTCATTATGAAAGGGCTGGTTAAAGAGAATGGTAGCTGTGTAATGCAGTTAAGAAATAAGCCAAAATTTTGAATTTTTACGCAAACCTAGCACCACTCTCAACATAATATGTATTCACTGACTTTATAATCTAGTATTCTCGATCAAAATTTTCTGGTTCTTATGGAGAATGTGTCTATATTACGGTTTCAACAGAAATGCGACTCGTTATTTGCATCTACCTGTTTTTAAAAACCAAGAAACTCTTCTGTATGGAATAAGAAGTGAAAAGGCTGACACTATTTCCGTTTATAAATTCAGCCCGGAACTCAGCGCTCTATTTTACTGATGTGGTTTGTACAATGTTTGTGTAGAAATAATGCCCAGAAACTATTACACTTGAATTATGTCCATATTTTAACTGCTGAGAACATGATCCTGCACATTAAGCAGCTTTGGAGAACGAATTTCATGAAGTTTTCGAAATTTCGAATTTTTCGAAGTCAAGAAACTCAGAATCTCTTACTATACTACTGTAATTGTGGTTTGAAGTTTTGTATTTCGAGCATTTAAAACGACAATAGTTAACCGATAGTTTAATAAAGAAAATTCGATTGATACAAGTTGTTTCATTTCATTTGATACGAGTTGTGTTTACCACATCGAGTGGCAATTCGTTCCTTTATTAAAATCTCGTGCAATCTAGCTGGAAAACCTTTTGTTCTCATATAAATCCCTTAGAAATCCTTTGTTTTCCTAAAATTCTCCTACAACATTTTGAAGATTGAATGCCCTTCGATATAGATCGTATTGAGGGATACAAATCTGACAGAGAAAGTTCTCTCAATACTTACATAGTTGTAGAAAACTCGGACTCGTGCAGAAATTTGGAAAATCCTCCACTGTACTGATGATATCCCTCCATCGTACTGAACATCCTCCATTGTACTGTTGATATCCCTCCACCGTACTGAACATCCTCCGCTGTACTGATGGTATCCCTCCACTGTACTGATGGTATCCCTCCACTGTACTGATGGTATCCCTCCATAGTACTGAATATCCTCCACAGTTCTGGTATCCCTCCACTGTACTTCTGGTATCCCTCCACTGTACTGAACATCCTCCACCGTACTGATGATATCCCTCCACCGTACTGATGATATCCCTCCACTGTACTGAACACCCTCCACCGTACTGATGGTATCCCTCCACTGTACTTATGATATCCCTCCACTGTACTGAACATCCTCCACCGTACTGCACACTCTCCACTGTACTGTACATACATTACCCAGGGTGATAATATTCACTCCCACCTTTTCAAGCTATTGCTTGAGTTACAAATACCCCCAAATACCCAGCTAGATGGTAATGGTAATCACATACCTTTGGCGCTCCTGCACGGGATCCGTATGCTGTGTTGAACATGTAATTCCTTGCCAAGTCCAGAGCTTTATGGGTATAGGTCCAGCCACCTTGAAGTAAAAACATTACAAACTTAAGGGTATTCTGGATACGATTACTTTCCAGAAAAATCAAAGGGATATGGGAAGATTATTGAAAAATATAATATAAATGGGGTTTTTTGTTGAATTTAGGGATACAAGAGAGATATTTTAAGGAAGTATGCAAATGAAGGAATAAGGCATATGTTTGGAAATATTGTTCGTTAAATATTGGGACTTGGAATTTAATCTTCCTACCCCAAGTCGAAATCGATCACAGATTTAAAGCCGACTTAAATAGCTAACAAAATGTCTTTAACGTTTGATACCCAGAAAAGCGTCTTGGAAAGGACCTCTCTAATCGATCATGGAGATGTGTACCCATCGTGTATTACCCATTTCTTTCCGCTAATGCGATTCAAGATATTCGTTAGCCTCAAAAATTCTGGTAACAGTAAAAGAATTTACTTATGCATTTCAATTTATCAAAGCCATTTTGATCAATATAATGACAAAAACATGGCCTAGAGCCCTGAAAGAAAGTAGTCTGCATCTATGATACCATGAATTTATAGTCCCGTTCTGCGTAAACAGCATCGGAATTCTTTAGCAACAGCAACAACTATTTACTTAAAAATATTGAATTGGATAGCCTAATGCTCAGAGTTCTGAGCAACCTATCTATCGAAATAAGATTTGCCTAAGGAGCGAAAACTATGAATCATGGAAAGAAACTAAAAAATTGGCTCAGTACTGAAAGTTTCTTACAATTTTACGATTTTGAGTACTGAAAGTTTCTTATATTGGGTTTCTTATAAAGGGATTTTTATAAGAAAATACATGTTAGTCTGCTACCTCCCCATCCTATTCTTCTCAGTCCATAATACAAATGATTCCAATTTTGTCCTGCAGCGTCTCTAAAGTAGATTCTCATACGTGCATGCGTAGAGAACGTCATCACTGCAACACGTGTGTTTGTGCTGGAAATGGTTAGCTGTCGTGCAATGTCAGCGACGAATTTCTTCTCTTGGTCGAAACCCCATTGTTTGATTGACCCCGATTCATCAAGAATGATTCCAAGGTCGATTCTGCATATTTGTGCGTATGATCTAAAAAATATAGCTATTTAAAGAAAAACGATGACCCTGCATCAATAAACGAAGAATAGAATTCTGCGGTGCGAGTGCACGAGCGATGCAACAGACAATGTAGCTTCATTTTTGTTTGTTTGCTATTTTCTTTTAATTCCATATCAAAATCTAGCGTCAAAAGAAAGTAATCTAAGGCTCCGTTTACACTGTAGCGGATCATTTTTTGCCAGCAGCAGCTTTATTTGCCTTGGATTCAAGATCTACTCGAAGCAAGAGAGATATCTCTTCTTTCGTCCAGGTAAAGTTTTTTTCTTCTTCACCATTGTTAGTCGTATAACTTTGAGGTTTTTAATTTGCTTTTGCCATTATCTTATCTCTTGTTGTTGCTATCTTCTGCCAAATCACAATCGTTACTTTCTGGCGCCAAAAACGTTAGGCCTTGTTGTTGTTGTAGGATGAGATGTAAAAGTGCACATGCTTGATTTGGCGAACAAAAACTAATCCGGTACAGTGTAAACGGAAAGGCAAAGAGAACATGTTTTCATACTGGGAACACTTTTTGTAGCGGATCAAAAAGTGATCCGATACAGTGTAAACGGGGCTGGTTATATGAGCGGTTTCAGCCCGGGCTCGAATTACAGCTTGGTTAGCTCGGTTAGCCTTGTTGAAATTGGTAGGCAATTGCATGAGCTTCCAATTGCATGAGCGTCCCAAGCCGGGCTAAAATGGGAAACGTAAGATAAATGGCGCAAAAATTGAAACGTTTCGCCACAAAACTAGCTACAATCAAACTGGGCTCGTGCAAAGAAATTTTTCAGCCTGGGCTGGAACAAATTGACGATTACACGAGAAATCTGACCACGTTCAAGCGGGCTGGAAATCCTAGCCCGCCAAGCTGAAAGGGGGCTGAAATGCCCGGGCAGAAAACTCTTATATAATCAGGCTCTAGACAACCCAATCTAAATAAACTAAAAAAACTAAACTTGCGGATCGACTAAACTAGCAGGTCGACTGAAATCGGCCGATTTGCTTCATCTAGAAGATGGCACAGTTTTGTACACTTAGGAACAAGAGCAGATTCAAGGGCTCACATCGTTTGGCAGCTGATACATAGCCATGCTTCATGCCTCACTTTCCCCTCCCGCCCGATTATCTTTTTACATTAAGTTAAAGCGATACAGTAGACAGTGCGAATGAATAACGCGGACCAAATTAAGGGGAATCGGCGAACGAGAATTAAGTGCCTCTTTTCATTATGTTTGAGAATGTTTCTTCAGATAGCGGAGTTGTGCTAGAAAAGGTGAAGTTCGGTGTACTGAGGTCAAAAATTGTAGTTGATTACACAAAGGAAGGTTCCTCGTCCTCAGTGAATTTAACTGTGGGCTATGCTGAAAGCAAACAGTATCGTTAGTGGGCCTTTTAAACTAGCTACAAGTCGGTTTTTTAATATGATGTAACCTATAGCCATATTCCTGACTCTTATTATCACAAGCAATGGTGAAATGTCAGAGAAAGAGTTTTGTATAGGCATACGGATAAAAATAAACCTCGGGCAAATCTACGAAGCCCTGCACAGCATGCGAACAAATAAATTAGTCTGCAGAGTGTGACACTTTTCGCCGAGATTTCGGGGCGGATTCAGGGGGGTGCTAGGGGTGCTCAAGCACCCTTAAAATTTTCAAAGATCTATATTTAGTATAACAAACTGACTTTCGATTCCCATTTTGATAACTGGAACTTGGCATCTTTGTCTTCGGGGGCTGAGGTCAATTATTTTCGCAACGTCATAGCCTGCGTGCAGCCTCAAACTCTTCTCCGAGAAAGAGTAGAGTCTGCGCAACAATGAACGAAAGCTTGTACTGCTGAGTCAGCAAAAACTATAACCTCATTTTCATGCCAACCAGCCGTCGATGCGCTGCGGCGCTTTTTCAGCTGCGGCGCGTGTTGAGTTCTTTCTGACTGACCCTCGCAGCGGAATTGGAAGCTAGTTTTTCGAGTTTTCAATTCACAGAAGAGTTTCATTTTTGAAGAAGTTCAGCAAATGAAAATGTCTTGCATATTATGTTTTGCTGCTATATCCAAAGAAAAGTCTTGGGATTATAATTTGGTTCGTGGCAAAAGAGGATTTGATGTGTTAGAAGTTCTTCGTAGATTGGAAGTAGGCGTCCAGGCCACATCGGAACACATCTGTCAGGCATGCCTTCGACTCCTTAGAAAAATAGATGGGGCCCAAAAAAAAGTTCAAGAGCTTGAGGGACAAGCCATCAGCAAATATCGAGCTGGTGCTTTAAAGATCGGAGTCGCCGTGAAGACCAAGTCCTCAAAACGGGCTCTTTTTGCTCAGGATGTGAATACTGTTGTGGAGAAAGGGCCTAGGCCCGGAAGTTGTCCTGTTGATTCGAGCATTGCCATTGTGGAAACACCTGCGAAGACAATACGCTTGGTGGAAGAATCTCGCCAGTTATCAGCAGACTTACAACTCACAAGTACGCCGAAGTCTGGAAATGCCTTTGCCAGCAACATTGCCTCTTTGCCCCCACCACCCACCCCTGCTGCTTCTTCAGAAGAAATTCGTGCCCACAAGACACAATCCTTCTTAAGAATTGTTTGGCCATCTCAAACGAAGGAGAGAAGGCTCCCAGCTGATTTGAATTCTGTTGGGTCAATGCTTTTGCGTGGAACCTACAAGCAAATAGCTGGAGCAGTATGGAGACATGCAAAGTTGAGAGCAAGCCTTGTCGAACTTTTCATCAAGGAGATTGACAAGGAGTGTAACAAGCTTTGTGTGTCGAAAAAGGAAGACAAGCCTTGTGCTTCAAAACGTGCCCATAAAATTGCCACTAAGAGTCCTGGAAAGTCAAAGCAAGCCAGTTCAACAGACTCATCTCCAAGCTGTTTGCGACTCACAAAGAAGGAGGATATTTTGAAGTTCAAGCTTGAAAATCTGGACAAAGAACTCAAAGAACGGGCACCATTGGTGAGATCAACCCTTATGGCCATGAGCTGGCGTAGAAGTAAGAAGACTGATGACGATATGTTTTTTGCTCCATCTGTGTGTATGGCAGCGGCTGTATGCTTAAAGAATCGTTCAAGAAGAATGACTGCAATGCAGCTAATATTATCGCTGATGTTGCAGCATTCTGGATTTATGGTAAGTTGTGATGTGATGGGCTATTTTGCATAAGTTTCAAAACACAATTTGGTGGTACTCTAACATCTTTTTTATTCATAAGGACTGGCTACATACTTTACAGAGCATTGTCTAACATAAACCACATGGACAAGACTGCATAATTGGGGGTCTAGCATAATTTTCCTGGAGCTAAATAGTTAAAAACAAGTAGAGTTCCTTGACAATTTCACTGAACTGTTGCTAGCTTTCATTGCAAAAATTTCTTATGCTACCTAATCATATAGTCTATGTTCTAGTCTCATCAAATAGTGGTATGCCTCTTTGGCAAAAATGTGATCTAATGTTTGTATGATGCACTAGGATGCATATATCAAATTTGTTTTCAGGAATTTCCTGCCCATTCAAATTCTTTAGCACTGATTACTTTTCAACCTTGTTTACAGGCAACATTGCTGAGGATGAGTACTTTGCGGCTAGCCGTTTCCCATACATTCCTGTACAAAAAAATGGATGAATTTGGGCATGATCATCTTAAAGAAGTTTATGATAGTATCCGGAAGGAAGGCTTGGAATTATCTCTTGCATCATCTACTGCTCCCTTGAATTCAAGTGGGAGAAAATTAGTGATAGATAATTTCAACTACACATCACAGCCCCATGAAATGACAGAAGATCGCCAGAACAAGGTTGTGAACTGGGTTGGCTTGATGATTGCAGAAAACAGAATCTCAGGGTCATATCTGGATTGCAACAAACCTTCTTTAGAAAAGTTAATGGGAATGGAAAATGGGCTTTGCCTTCCTAATAATGTTGAGCATGCACACCAGCGTAGAGATTACATTGCTCTGTGTGGAAGAATCGCTGTTAAGCATATCACCTGCCTGCAAAATTTTAATGAATGTGTTGTTAAACACATCAAACACCAATATTCAGATGTCACTTGTAAACCAACAAATACGGTGAGAAGACAAACATACAGTCTTTTATTAATTTTTGTTGTTTTTAATTGTGAAATTGATTGATTGATGAATTTTTTGCAGGACTTTGTTGTTGGTGTTGTAGTTTCTTTTATAAATTGAATAACTTTTCTTCTGACATAAACTGGTTTACCAATGTATTGCATTTCCCTCAGATATTCGCTGAAATGATCTATGAGGATGAAAACCAGGCAAGTGGAATGCAGAATGTGATGACTCACCTTCACAATTATGTTCCATCCTTTGCTGATTCTGACAGTACAATTTTTGGGAAGCAGGGAGTAGTTGGTGACCAACTAACCATTGAAAGAGGAGTCAACTGTCTTCTTCAGCTGGAGAATGCATTTACTTCAAAAGAAAGGTTGGAAGGTCTGCATCTTGAAGTTGCAGATTTCCATGCTGGTATGAAGTTTCTACAGGTATGTGTCATTGAAAAATATTATCAAATCTGAATTTCCAGCATCTGCTTAACCTTGCTATTTCATTCAGAGAGCGGGATCCAAAAAGAAAAACCAGACAATGCCTTCAGTTTTCATTGCTTTTTTCTGAAAATAGATAGCTAATGCCTAATTCCTTTTATGCCATTTAACACAAAGGAAGATGGTTAATGAGTTATCAGATGCTTGCAATTTGGAATTGGCAAATAATTTAACATTGCCCTTTCTGTAGATTTAAACCAGACGTAACCTTAAAAAATGTTTCTTCAGCTAGCCTTGGACAACTTCTACAACCCTAAAGCAACCACGGACAAGTGCACATTGTTCTCTGACAAAGTGCTTATCAACAGGAGGAATGTGAACACAGATGTTAGCAGAAACGTTGATGGCTGCAAGAAGTTCTTCATCTTGGAAATACATGCCAGAATAATTGCCGGTTTCTGTGTGGTCCTTGGAATTGACAGTCCTGATCAGATTCTTTCCAATGAAGAATTCAAGTCTTTGGCACATGCCAGCAATGAAGAAAAGAAGGAATTTCTCAATAGGATTTCTGCTGAGGTTGTTGATAAGTTCGTTGTTAGAGCCGATGTAAGGGAGAGTATGGTGAAAAGCAAGTCATATGAAGACTGGTTGCTGTCCACTAACAAAAAGAACAAGGAAAATCTATTTATGTGTAGATATGATAAATGTCCTAGGACATTCAAATTTGATGGAAAGAGGAGAATGGACCACGAGAAGACACACGGACTGCACAATGAAATTGATGCCATTCCTCCAAGTGGAATAACTGATGATATGTTCAATTATCAGTGCTCACTTTTGGATATTGGAATGGTTATTTTGAATTTCTTTGATGCAGTGTCAGAGGGAGATGGTCAACGAGTTATCAGATGCTGGAAATTTATGCTTCCCTATTTGAAACATGATGGTGCTCGAAGTAGGAAATATGCTTTGGAAGCACTGTTTATATTTTGCCAGATATATGCCATTCTGTCCCCTAAAGAGGCACACAGGCTTATCTGGAATAGATTTCAGAAGAACAAAGAAGGATATGGTGGTAATATTCCGTTAGATCTTGCTTTGGAACATTACAATAATCTGCTCAAAACAGTTGTTAAAAATCTTGGTCCCAATGCAACAAATCCCAGGGTTATTGATCGCTACTGCAAAGCTCTAACTGTAAACAAGAAATTACTGCAGAATTTTGACAGCAGCTGTGGAGTATTGCGAAGATCAGGTAAACATGTGGAAGCAAATGTGACAAATGATTTAATGAAAGTTGTTTCTGAGCTGATGAAAAATGGAGCCTTACTTGTGAAGCCAGGAAGACATTACCAGTTATTTTCTAATATGGATGCATCAATACTGCAGAAATTCAGTGTGCATGAAATGTATCAGTGGATCGATGAACATAAAAAATACATTCGATTGCATAAATCTGGACGATGATTTTTGGTAAGTGAAACAAAAGTTCAATGCTTAAAATCATGTACATAGTCACCTAGGCAAACAGTTTTATGTTTGTGTATTTCATAAGTTGGTTTCATTGCAGGCAAACAGTTTTATGTTTGTGTATTAGATACGTTGGTTTCATTGCAGGCAAACAGTTTTATGTTTGTGTATTTCATAAGTTGGTTTCATTGAAGGCAAACAGTTTTATGTTTGTGTATTAGATACGTTGGTTTCATTGCAGGCAAACAGTTTTATGTTTGTGTATTAGATACGTTGCTTTCATTGCAGGCAAACAGTTTTATGTTTGTGTATTTCATAAGTTGGTTTCATTGAAGGCAAACAGTTTTATGTTTGTGTATTAGATACGTTGGTTTCATTGCAGGCAAACAGTTTTATGTTTGTGTATTAGATACGTTGGTTTCATTGCAGGCAAACAGTTTTATGTTTGTGTATTTCATAAGTTGGTTTCATTGAAGGCAAACAGTTTTATGTTTGTGTATTAGATACGTTGGTTTCATTGAAGGCAAACAGTTTTATGTTTGTGTATTAGATACGTTGGTTTCATTGCAGGCAAACAGTTCTATGTTTGTGTATTAGATATGTTGGTTTCATTGCAGGCAAACAGTTTTATGTTTGTGTATTAGATACGTTGGTTTCATTGAAGGCAAACAGTTTTATGTTTGTGTATTAGATACGTTGGTTTCATTGCAGGGAAACAGTTTTATGTTTGTGTATTAGATACGTTGGTTTCATTGAAGGCAAACAGTTTTATGTTTGTGTATTAGATACGTTGGTTTCATTGCAGGCAAACAGTTTTATGTTTGTGTATTAGATACGTTGGTTTCATTGAAGGCAAACAGTTTTATGTTTGTGTATTTCATAAGTTGTTTTCATTGAAGGCAAACAATTTTATGTTTGTGTATTTCATAAGTTGGTTTCATTGAAGGCAAACAATTTTATGTTTGTGTATTTCATACGTTGGTTTCATTGTCATCTATTTGGCAGAGATATAAAGTATTTATTTTTTTTAATAGTTTTTCTAGTATTTCTTCAGTTCAGTATTTACTTAGTATAGTTAGATCCCATTGGAATATAACAACTCATTCCATTCATATTTCGCTAGTTATGTTTTTTTGGATGCCTGTAGTGTCCAGATACCACGCATTTAGGTGCTTGAGTGTTGTGGCAACTACACAAAATATTTGCAAAAATTTTTCCAGAAGTTGGTATACAATTGTCAATGACCTGCCCTGTTGTTATTTAGTGGATTTCATTAATCACTGTATTGTGATAAACAGGCAGTTGCATCTTTTGTATCATGAGGAGAGAAATGTTTGGGCAGGGGAAGGGTATTGAGGAGGGGTATGGAAAACAATGGGAGGGGAGATCAGGGGAAGGGGTGGGGGAATATAGGGAAACTGGCTTATGTAAGGGGATTCTAAACTGGATGGACTACTCTGCTTTTTTGTAGGTTTCTTCTCTCTAGGAATGGCACAGATGGAGGGTGTCAGTCTTCATGATAAGTGGGTGCATTTAACGTAATCTAGCTTTGATTGTAATTTACAGTTTCTAGATGTCTAAGTTATTTAATGGGACTCTAGATTTGGTGTGTTTGTTGCTAGATTAAACAATCATTTTTGCAAAAATTTTTAAGGTATATATGTGTTGAAATTTTTTTAAAATTTTATAAAGGACACTTACCTTGAATTTCATGGACTCTCTTAAAAACATTTTACTGTAAAATATTTATGTAGAAAAGTACAAAAATGTAGCTTATGTTAATCTTTATTGAAATGTATACAGAAAATAAGTATTATGTGTATTATAAAATATCACCCAAGTGATATTTATATAAAATATCACCCCCCCCCCCCCATAGACTTATTGTGGCTTTCTATTATGTATCCAGAACTCACATCTGCTTTGTGTAGCTATTTTTCAAGACTTTTGAGCAATGCTACAAGCTACATTTCATTCAACCATTCACTTTTTAGCATTTCTTTTGGGCTCTATAAAGAACATCAACATGGTAGCTTGTAGAGTTGTTCAAGGGTTTCTTAATTAATTATAGTAGAACCAAATTATTACTCTTAAACTATAATGTATGCACATTAGGATATTAAAATGTAATATGTATCATATGTGCAATCATGAAGACTGACAGTGCCTTTTGGTAAGTATTGGGGTGTATCAAAGTCATTGTAGTGTTATCTGTCATAATTTAATTTATAGTATGTATGTAAGTTTATATAGAGATTGATTAGTCTTATTGGTAATTACTTTTGCTGTAGGAATCTCATCAGATTATTAGATTATTTAATGAGACTGATTAGTTTTTTTATTCTCTAATATGAGTACAATTTATTTTGTGACACTTCTCTCATTCATCTAAATAAGACCAGAATTCAACAAGAGAAACGAAGAGACAGAAAACCCTCTCATTAATTAAAAAAATCTGATTTTAATAAACATACTAATGAATAACCTGAACAGTAAAATAAAGAGTAAAACAATTAATAAGTAAAGAATACTTACAACCCAGTGAAGTCTTCATGATATGCTGCAGGTGCCTACTGCTTGATAAAACTTAACTCTATACATGTACTGTAATTAATTACAATATACTTTACTAGTTAGACACTGCAATTACTGTAACTCTATAAACCCTTCACCAATTCTACACCCAAAACATAATATTGTCTTCAAGATAAGATTTGCGTGGTGCATAGGGGGAAAGTAACATTTTCCTGGCAGCATTGGTCAAGAGTTGGAAAACAGAGAGTACAGTACTTATTATAATCGCAAATGGGAAATCACAAGAACAATACTCAACAGAAGCAACCTCTGTACAACTACTGTAAAATATTCATAAGATGCATGTCACAGCAAACCCAATGACTCCAGTTCGTTTAACAGACATCATTTTTTTTAATTGATCATTGCTCGAAAGCAATGCAAAATTTCTGAATCAACAGAGCCATTGAGTCCATACAGCAACACACACTTATGTAACATTTGTATGTCAAATACTTTACTTCTGCAGTCTCCCAAAACCTCTACTTATACAACAAACATAGCCATTATAGTAAAATGTTTTTAGGAGAGTCCATGAAATTCAAGGTAAGTGTCCTTTATAAAATTTTAAAAAAATTTTCAACACATATATACCTTAAAAATTTTTGCAAAAATGATTGTTTAATCTAGCAACAAACACTCCAAATCTAGAGTCCCATTAAATAACTTAGACATCTAGAAACTGTAAATTACAATCAAAGCTAGATTACGTTAAATGCACCCACTTATCATGAAGACTGACACCCTCCATCTGTGCCATTCCTAGAGAGAAGAAACCTACAAAAAAGCAGAGTAGTCCATCCAGTTTAGAATCCCCTTACATAATCCATTTTCCCTTTATTCCCCCACCCCTTCCCCTGATCTCCCCTCCCATTGTTTTCCATACCCCCTCCTCAATACCCTTCCCCTGCCCTAACATTTCTCTCCTCATGATACAAAAGATGCAACTGCCTGTTTATCACAATACAGTGATTAATGACATGCACTAATCACAACAGGGCAGGTCATTGACAATTGTATAACAACTTCTGGAACAATTTTTGCAAATATTTTGTGTAGTTGCCACAACACTTAAGCACCTAGATGCCTGGTGTCTGAACACTACAAGCATCCAAAAAGACATAAGTAATCAAATGTGAATGGAATGAGTTGTTATATTCCAATGGGCTCTAACTATACGAAGTATAAATTATCTTCAAAATACTGAACTGAAGAAATACTAGAAAAAACTATTTAAAAAAATAAAAATCTCATGTCTCTGCCAAATAGATGACAATGAAACCAACGTATGAAATACACAAACATAAAACTGTTTGCCTTCAATGAAACCAACGTATCTAATACACAAACATAAAACTGTTTGCCTGCAATGAAACCAACGTATGTAATACACAAACATACAACTGTTTGCCTGCAATGAAACTAACGTATGTAATACACAAACATAAAACTGTTTGCCTGCAATGAAACCAACATATGTAATACACAAACATAAAACTGTTTGCCTTCAATGAAACCAACGTATGAAACACACAAACATAAAACTGTTTGCCTTCAATGAAACCAACTGTTTGCCTTTGTGACAATGTACATGATTTCAAGCATTGAACTGATTTGGCAGAATAGCAATGAAATGACTGAGCATGATTTTCATTAGCAAATGTAAATATTGACATATATTTTGCTTTCAATCCTTCCAATAAGCCCAATGCTTAAATACACTCCGAAAGAATAAGATCTATTTACCTCTAAGGAAAGAACAAAGCATACTTTTCACAACTGATCCATTATCTGATCATCCTCTTCCAGAACAGGTAACACAGCAGGAAAATCAAACACAGCACCAATGGATCGGTCCTGGATTCCTGACTCATCAAGTGCTTCCATGGCCTGATCGAACTGTTGAAGCTGATGGAAATCACCAAAGACGCTGATTTCAGAATCATCTCTAACATTCATCCACTGCTCTTCAAGTTCATCTTCAAGGTTCTCCACTGTTGTTGAAGATACCTCCAGCATCTCGTTCTCATCTATATCATGAAAGACATCCCTGATTGCCATTAAAATGTTAACAGCATGACACATCCTCCATACCTCAATAGATGACAGAATATCATCAAGGGTGAAAAGTAAATGGATATTCTGGAGAACCTGATGAATGTGAAAATCAGTAAACTCCAATATAACATTTGGAAATGATATGGATGTGACATCCTCCAAAGACTTCTGGTGCTCATCCAAATACTTAGTGAGTCGCACTTTAAGTTGCTCAAATTGCTGTTTTGAAACACTCCTTGTTTTCACAGGCTGCCTCAGCACTTCTTCTGATTTCTCAAATTGAAGAAGACCAGACTTGCAAGAAGGATTGCATGTACACTTCTTTATACATACACTGCAACAATTGCATGGGCTAGGGCCTGCTGGATGCTTACCAGGAAAATTCTGCTCAATAAATCTCCGTCTGCAAATATCAGATGAAACATATTGTTTCATTTCTGCCTGACAGTTACTTGCAAGGAAACCATTGTACAGGAGGTAACAGTGGCTCTGTGTACCGTCTCTGCCAGCCCTGCCACATTCTTGAAGGTATAGCTCCAGAGTTTTTGATGGCCCAAAGTGAATTATTTGTTTGACATCCTTGCAGTCAACACCCATCCCAAATGCAACAGTCACAACAAGTATACGCAAATGACTGTCAGGCTTTCTTACTTCAGCTAAGACATGTTCTTTGACAGATGATGGGGTGCCAGCATGAAACATTTCCACGATTCTTGCTGAAGGCTCTGCAAGGTCACCAGCATAAAACTGTGATTTCAAATGCAACTCAAACATTTTCCAGATGAGTGCACACTGTGTCCTTGTTTGACAAAATATTATTGTCCTGTTCGCATTCTTTCCTTTAGCCCTTACTTCCTGCAAAATGTTATGAAAAATGTCTTCCAGTTTCATATCGTTGCCAATGTAAGCAGTATGAAAAGCAAGGTTACCTTTAACTGGACTTTTTTCCACAACATACGTTGATATGGCTCTTAAACTGAGTATCCCGAAAATTGCTGCTTTTGTTGACGCTGATGCAGTAGCAGTGAACACAGCTATTTTTACAGAGGGGTGAAGCAATGCTCTTATCTCCCCAACTTGACCATACCACTTTCTGAATGGAGTTCCTTGAGTTGTGCTGATGCCCCTGCAATGAACAAACAATAGCTAGATCAGTCAAGAATACCTACTAAATTAGTCATTAGTTGACTATTTCATTTATGACATAGTATGAGAGAACAGTTATGCTGATGATGTGAAACAGAGTCTAGTACTTACCATTGTGTTATACAATGGGCCTCATCAAAAGCTACACCAACACAGTGCTCTGAAAAAGTTTCTGAGGTGAGGAAACGTCTCCAACGGTCTGTGGCCAACATAGATTCCGGTGAGGTGAATATCACACTATATATCCCTCCAATTTCGATATCTTTCAAGACGTCTTCGGTTTGATCTGCATAGATGCCAGCAGCACTTACACCCTTATCTCGCAACAGCTGAATCTGGTCCAGCATCAGAGATTGCAAAGGAGAGATTACAAGGATGCAGCTAGTCGTCACGGCTTGTTCCAACAAGAAGTCAGCCACCCAAGGAATAACTTGAAACACCAACGACTTTCCATATCCTGTTGGTGCACTAAAGTAGACGTCTTTGCCAAGAAAAAAACCACGAAGGGCTTTCTCCTGTTCGTCAAACAAATCTTCGATATCGAAACAATGTTTCACATACGCTAGAGCTTCACTGAATCTTTCTGGACTCCAAGGAATACTTCCCGCAGCAACAGAAGATGCACTCGCCATTTTGTTTGAGAACAGGGGAAGAAATAGTACCGCGCGATAGCGTTGAATGCACTCTTCAGCGGAACGCAGATGATAAAACAATGGAAGTTGCATTTAACCAATCATGTTTCTCTGGCAGTTTTCTGCCAGAGAGCGTTGATTGGTTATTAAACAATAGGCAAACAAAAGATTTACCGCCACACTTTATTTGAAAAAGAGGCCAGTACAAGCTTTCGTTCATTGTTGCGCAGACTCTACTCTTTCTCGGAGAAGAGTTTGAGGCTGCACGCAGGCTACAAGTTCGCGCCGCAACGTTCCGTTCTTCAAGATGTGTACAGGATTCTGAAAGTCAGCGGTTTTTCCTTCAAAATCTAGTTCCAGGGGAAGCTCTGGTTGAAACAGAGATGGACCGAGACGAACCATAATCAAACGAAATTTCTGTTGGTGAGGCACAGCACCGCTTGACGTATGAAAAAGGCCTAACCAATCCCTAAACCTGAGCCACTAGATCCGACTCATGACCCTGTATAATAGTCAAAATCGAAACTCAACTTTGTCTCGGAAGAAAAAACTTTCAAGCGTCGTTAGAAAAGAAGCTCATCCAAATGTCACCTTATCCAGCTTTATATATTTTATCTCCATTCATTCTTAAATTCGTTAACGTTCATCTCTGAAGGACAAAAATGCAAAAATATACTTGTTTGATACTTACAATTGAATATGGACAACGTAAAGTAAGCAGATTGCGAAAATTCTGGTGAACATGTTACTTTCAGTTTTCTGATATCTTCCTTTAGCATTTATCCTCTTCAGCTTCACCCAGAAGGAGTGCTAAAATGCCTGCGCTAATCTGTATTTATCCTTACCAAAAATTATGCACGGGGGTTAAGTTTAGTCAAGCTGTTTTTAAGGAATTTTCAGTGGTGGGGAAAAGCAAGCAAAGGGCCATGGCCCTTCCTATAATTAAGTCTCTGGGGGCAAAATCACTTTTTCTTTTTTCTCGCTTGGTCCTGGGGGATGGTGAGGGGCTTACTGGGGCAAATCCGTGTATGTTTGAGTTTACTGCTGGGCCGGCCTTAAGAACGTAGAATGGTTGAAGGAGAAGAACGATTGAATAAAAGAAAACATAATGTTTATAGCTTGCGTCATGGAGTTTATTTTTGGGTCTGGGCGCCTGGCTTCATGCCTTATATCCAAAAATTATATCCCTCTTGGTGCGATAGGCTATAGGCCCGTCGCATTGACGCTTTTTCGATAAGAAAATTGGTTTTTTCCAGATCTGAGATGCGCGTTTCAGCCCAGCCAGAACCTTCCCGCGCCTTTAACGCTCCCTGAACAGAATCGTAACCGTCGCGTCAAAGTGCAAAATTTGATATAAATCGAAAGATCATGACACTTTCCTAATCCTACACCATGTCTTTAGGAAATATTGTTTCAGAGCTGCTAAACCTAAATTCAATCAAATTCTAAAACAAATAGGTCTCTCTTGGTTTCTCAGAAACGAAGAGTTGACTCTGAATGACCCCATCTTTAGTATGTATTCGAAGTTTGATTTGTCCTGGGCTTGTAAAATTTCAGGGCAAATTGAGCAATAGGACAGTGGAAGAATAATTAATAGAGCTTTTAATAGGTTCCTCTATCCTTGGGTGAAGGGTGCCCTGTTATGAATATAGTACATATAAATACTCAAAAGTCTTTTTTTAGAGTTATACAGTTGAAATTTATTTGGCAGTTATTGTGACTTTATCAAAATTGATCATCTTAGCAAAAATGATACCCCAAGTTTGTAATTTTAGCAAAATTTATACCCCACAATTTATTTTCCACCCCTAAAAAGATACCTCAAAAAATCGCACATCCCGTACCCATACATATGGGAGTTACCCCCCCGGGTAACTCCCATATGTATGAGTACGGGATGTGCGATTTCATAAATTTTGGGGTCAACTTTTTATTACGATAATGGCACACCCCCGTCACTGATCTATTGAAGTTACCCCCGGGACTCGAACACGAAGTTCAGAGTTCAGTATCGTGCCTCGTTATGTGCCTTGTTTTGGAATCACTTGGACGGCCAACAGTAGTCATGACGTATGTATTTTTAACCACTCTGCCACATGATAGAACAGAGATTTAGAAGTATGGGCAACGTTCAACCATACCTCCGTCAGAATTGAGATAAAGCTGCAAAAACAAGCACTTACTGGTCACATGGCATCCCAAGTGGGTCACCAAGCATTACTGCATATGTATATCAAATGCTGCTTACCAATTAACGATTTTTTCAGGATTAAATGGATTTTTCTTCTCAGCTGTAAATAGGGGAACAGCTGTGTACCTTGAAATTAAACGATTATCAATGGCATGAAAGCATTTTTACTCATTCATATTTGCAGCATCATTTACAACAAACAAACACTTCTGAATCAATATACATAAATCCCTGTATGTTGTTCTGGGTAGCGTGGACCAGAAGGATACCCATTTTCAGTTTTCAGGATCTTAAGCCCCCACTACACGTCATTTCACCCAAAATTGACCAACATTCAGGTTGGACCAGATGTTGTCTGCATTCGTCCTCCTTGTCGGGTGAGCCAACATCGTGTTGGGAGATGTTGGCTTAAGTTTGATCAGAATCAAAAATTCACCCAACATTTCAGAATGTTGGATTCGTTTGGCCACCCTTGCCAACAAACGTTTGCTCCACACATGCGTATTAGGTAAGGCGCTCGCTTTTAGCGCTAAATACGAATCGTTTTTTATAACAAGACACTATATCAAATGATACATGGTCTACAACTAAAAAATGTAAGAACACAGGGCATAGGCCATCATGCTAACTTGTTATGTAAAACAGAAGGCTCAACAGCTCTGAGGGGCATTGCCAAATTTAATGGTGGTTCCGAATTTTTGGGGTTTGTGGCTGCGAACGACCAGGCTTTAAATGAAAATTAGAAAGCATTTCTAATTTGAGTTAAAGCAGGAGTGAGCGTTCTGGTTAGACTCACTACACGAGTATCTAGTTTACGCTCCCCTTATTTTGATTTGTCACCCCAACAGACAATGAGCACACTGAGCGATTGTAGAAAGCAACAGCAACAACATCGAGCGAAGTAGTGGGACTTATGGAGTGAGTCTACGTTCTAGTCTCCCTGTGTGGGCTGTCCTCTTGCCAGGATCTCTGTGCCGTTTCGAGGCTGTCATGTGTATAAAGGGCTTGAAAATTGTTTGGGAACTTTTTCATTCACGTTTGCAAAATAGAAGAAAAAGTTATGAAAGATCAGAATCTACAATTTTCTATCATTTTCTAATTTGCTTCTAAACGTTTATTATAATTAAAGGTACCCATTAGCCATGTTTGAAGAATGAGATCATGCTTAGGAGGTCGCAATGAACAGAATAGAGTTGCCACAAATTTCGGCCCTGTTCTCCCATTTTAACCTGATTCCAACTGAATCCAAATCCAGCTGTACCTCCTCGACACATCCGATTCCTACCAGATCCGACTTTGTTCCCTAGCCACCTAACCATCCTTGTTTTCTCCTGTTAGCGATAATTCCCACTGATTTCCGCTTCATCTACATGTTTCCTCGTGCGTGTTCGTACTTATTGCCCTCCGTTCCCGCACCTTCCGTAGAAAACCACTGTTTCCCGCTCATTCCCGATCGTTCCTGACTTCATTCTTTGTTCCAGCTTTTAGAGATACATGTACAAATTGCTTTTACGCAAGTGGCTAATTGAGTCGTAAACAACTTTGGTAGAACAAAGGAACACAATTCGTTGAGTTCAACTAACAATATATGTCCGCAATGAAACCAAACACTTCAAAATCAAGAGCAATTCGAAATTTTGACCACATTGCAAGACCAAAAACACTTAAAATAATACGGCTTGCACTTTTGGACAGAAAAGGCTTCGTTCAAAAAAAGAAACGCGTTTCTAGGTACAGCAGACCGGGAGCTATTCGTGAAATTCGTTTATGAGGCTGAGTACAGAGGCAGAACAATAGGGAAGAAAGTGATTCAATGAAACGATTGTTTTCATTGTGCACATAGAGAATAGAAATTCTTAAATAGAGAATAGAAATACCTATCTTTTGTTACAAGATCTTTTGTTACAACATTCCTGATTCCTAGGTATCTAGGTATCTATCTATCTATCTATCTATCTATCTAGGTCTATTTCTTCCGGTTTGCCGAAAACCCCTGCATAATGTTTGAATTCTTGAAACATATTAAAGGTACCCATTAGCCATGTTTGAAGAATGAGATCACGCCTAGGAGATTGCAATGAACAGAATAGAGTTGCAACAAATTTCGGCCCTGTCCTCGCATTTTTAACCTGATTCTAACTGAATCCAAATCCAGCTGTACCCCATCGGCACACAAATCTGATTTCTATCAGATCCGACATTGTTCCCTAGCCGCCTAACCATCGTTGTTTTCTCCTGTTAGCAATAATTGCCACTGATTCCCGCTTTATCTACATGTTTCCTTGTGCGTGTTCGCACTTATTCCCCTCCGTTCTCGCACGTTCCGCCGAAAACCACTGTTTCCAGATCGTTCCTGACTTCATTCTTTGTTCCAGCTTTTAGAGATACATAGACAAATTGCTTTTACGCAAGTGGCTTGTAATTGAGTGGTAAACAACTTTGGTAGAACAAAGGAACACAATTGGTTGAGTTCAACAAACAATATATGTCCGCAATGAAACCAAACCCTTCAAAATCAAGAGCAAATCAAAATTTTGACCACATTGCAGGACCAAAAACATTTAGAATAATACGGCTTGCACTTTTTGGGCATAAAAGGCTTCGTTCAAAAAAAGAAACGCGTTTCTAGGTACAGCAGGGCGGGAGTCATTCATTAAATTCGTTTATGAGGCTGAGTACAGAGGCAGAACAATAGGGAACTCAGTGGTTCAATGAAACGATTGTTTTCATTGTGCACATAGAGAATAGAAATTCCTACATAGAGAATAGAAATTCCGATCTTATTGTTACAACATTCCTGATTCCTAGGTATCTAGGTATCTATCTATCTATCTATCTATCTATCTATCTAGGTCTATTTCTTCCGGTTTGCCGAAAACCCCTGCATAATGTTTGAATTCTTCAAACATAAAAATTTGCTTGTTGTCTTGATCGTTGATCATGTTTCGTATAAGCGTATTTCATTGTATTCGATTTGGTTATTGTCTTTGGTCTTCGGTCTTCGTTTTGTTGTTCTTCGGTTTTCGTTTTGTAGACTCCCGCGTACAAGGTCTATTTAAAATTGCAGCATGCTTGTCCATTTCTTTGTTTGCTTGCTTTTAACGTTCAGTCTGACTGTCTTACTTTCATATTTAGCTGATATTCTTCGGGTTTATGAAAAGGTCAGTCTCAGCTTGTTCTTAGTTTGTTCTTAAAATCCCCCCGGGGGGGGGGGGGGGGTAACTCCCATATGTATGGGTACGGGATGTGCCATTTTTGAGGTACCTTTTAAGGGGTGGAAAATAAATTTTGGGGTATCAAATTTGCTAAAATTACAAACTTGGGGTATCATTTTTGCTAAGATGATCAATTTTGATAAAGTCACAATAACTGCCAAATAAATTTCTGCTGTATAACTCTAAAAACAGACTTTTGGGCATTTCTATGTACTATATTCATATTTCTTTGTGAACTTTTGGGTATACTTTTTAGAATTTTCATGAATTTTGGGGTCAACATTTTATAACAAAAATGGCACACCCCCGTCACTGATCTATTGAAGTTACCCCCCCCCCCCCCCGGGTTAAAATCTGGGCAAAGTCAAGCTCGTGGTCTTATATAAAATTGTTCTTATAAAAAAAGAGTGTAACTTTACATATAAATGCCAGTGGGACTGCGAGGGGCATTTCCCTCTTCAAAAAGGCATACGAGATTTTTGTGAAAACAAAAGGATTTCTAAGGGATTTCCATGAAAACAATAAGATTTCCAGCAAAGGTCTATGAGATTTCCAAGGAGTATTGCCCATTGTGCTAGTGAAGATTTATATCTCACGTTTCAGCAAGAAAAGAGCTCCCCCAAGCGGTTCTGCGTGATGCGTTGATATTGAACTATATTTCATGCGTAATTTCGTGAAACGAGACATTTTTGCGCGTGAATGCGTGAATCTAAACGCCTGCGTGTTGCGTGAAATGCTTTGGATACGGCTTGTGATTTCGTGATTTACAATATTGGTGACATAATTGAGAGGCTGCTTGAATGCAGGAATGCCCTTTTATCCATAAAGCATTGTGAGCTAACTATATTTCTGTCATTCTCTCATATGATGAATTAATTAAGTCCCCTAAAATCTTAATTTTGTGTATTCCCTGTTACAAACTCGTCGTGGAAAGAATTTTTCAAAGCCACTCATTTAGATATTAAAATTAAACATCCTGAATATTGATCATGCTCAAAGTTTCGGGGAGCAACGCCTGAAGTTGTACGCACGTGAAAATGAAGTTTTATCGTGCGTGATTGCGTGAATCGTCGAAAAATTGCGCGTGGTCGCGTGATTTTGCACCCCCATGGAGGAGCCTCTAAAAACAACTTTATTCTAAATTTAAATGCTTCGGCAGGGGATCAGATTTGATGAACTTGAGATTGGAGATTTCAAAATTTGAGAAAACTACAGTTGAGTGCCAGATAATTAAAAAAATTTTGTTCTGTTGAGTCCGTTTAAGGCTCTTGCTGGCCTTCTTGTAGTTTGCTGTTTTTTTCTTCTTATTATGTCAGTTTTTTACTTTTTGCTTGTATTTTTATTTTGTCTCGTCCATTTTTATTAACCTGCCATACCTTGTATTGTAACTAGGTGGTGCTTTTGCAATGATGATGATGATGATGATGATGATGATGATATATTCGACGAATTGAACAAATAAACAAGGTTAATACTCACCTTGCTCAGGAAGTAGGCCTTAGTGCGTTAGCCCTTAAACTGCCTGAGTAAAACGCTAACCTTAAGGACGGTGATTGCCCTGGAAAACCATTTTCCGGCCAACGCACCTGTCACCGCAGGGAAAGAACTGCGGGAGAGAGAAGAGCTGAAGCAGGAGGAAAAGAGGCGAGCAGACATAGGGGAAGGGAGGGCTGGGAATCGATTTTTAGTGAGCGAACGAGCGTGTGATCAAGTACCAAAAATTTTGCTCAAGGGTCTTGCCACGTTAGGACAGCCTGCATTCACACCCCATGCCCAGCGTGAAAACCGAAATCATGGGGCGGAGGAATGTGCATACAGCTCCTACCCAGCGACGAAGACACTGCGCCAACGGTGGTATTAACTACGGTATAAACTAACCGTCTAACCGAAATTATAATGTCACGACCCCTGATTCATAACTGACGTCAAGTTTTACAGCTCGTTGCATCCACAACAGCTCTTCTTAACAATACAATTGTTTGTTGTTTGTTTACCTCAATGCTACAGACGGACAGACACTACAGACACTGACAAGCTCTTACAGGCTCTTGCAAGCTGATTGCATTTCTTGAGGTTTCAGAGCATGAAATGCATGCAGTATTGTGGAAAAATAACCGTGGGGCGTGTGTAGTAGGTGTAATTAAAGAAGTAGAATACAGACTCACTACAAAAGTATCTCAATTTTTGAGCCTCGTTATTTTTAAAAATTTCCAATTTAAAGCCTAAACATAACAGTGTATTCTTTATAGCTATCATTCTCCAATTTTAGAACAGCTATGAGACTCCATATTCTTTTAAACTCTATTCTAACTGAGATTTTGGTCAAATTTTTAGAAATTTCTGAACAACTTGGTAAAGCTGCTTGCATTTCTTTTTATAAAGGCCAACTTTTAAACGAATCCAGTTGTACTGTACTACTAGGGTCGGTACGGTCGGTAGTAAATGAATTTCTGGGTGAGAGGAATATGTAAGTATTTTGTTATTTTATCGTTTCTTTGCTGTGTATTATTGATGCTTTTGCATGTATTTTGTGTGAACAGAGCTACAAAGCTGCAGTTTCTTATTATTCAGTCTTACTATGGGCATCTTTACGACCCAGTATATGCTTTTTGTGTTGCCTTTTCAAAATTATAAGTAAGCATTTTTGAGTAGAACTCGAATGGGAACACACGCTTTTTCTTTATAAGAACACTGAAATTGAAGAAAAGCATGCAATAGAGTAAATATATTCGGATCTTATCTTATCAAGGCTGTTTCTGACACTGTATTAGACATGATAGTCACCGCTTATCATGCCAAGCCTTTGATATTTAGTTGGGCAACGTTTCGGGAGAGATCCGTGTCCCATCATCGGGCAATGAGAAATGTGGTTTCTTTCCTATTTATTGCAATGGTCGGATCGAAAGGTGTGAAATTGGCCGGACCTGCGAGGAAGCATGGGAATTTTTGGCGCTCAATTTCTAAGATTTGTGGCGCCAGTGCGTTCAGTGCAATTTTTGGTGTTATTCAACCAGATTTCTGGGATTGAGTAAGATACTTGATTGATACAAGGAGTTGATAGAACTGAGTGAATGCTTTCTTTAACAAGTCTGTTTGTCCAGTTCTTATCCGCATCAATCACTGAAATGTTATCCCAATCCATCTGGTGTTTTTCCGTCCAACAATGATTGGCAAGATCACTTTTGTCAATTCGACCATGAGTCACATTTGACTTATGTTCTTTGAGCCTAGTTCCTGTCTCTCTTTTCGATTGTACACGCTTTTTTTATAAGGAACCACTTTATAAGGAACCTACATGTAGAAGGCCCGAATATTTAAAGAACTTATACTACTAAAGAGAAAATCATTAAGGAACTTTTGAATGTTGAATACTTTTATCACTGCAAATAATCAAGAATTAGAAAGCCGGTTCCATTCATTTGCAGTCGAAAATCACATAAATTGTACGTTAAGCATGTATCCAATGTTTCTTTGAGTAGTAGTAGTCTCGAGCTTTGCTCAAATGCAAATGTCTCTCTTTTATTGTTAAGACCACTGTATGTGCAGTTAAAATTAAGGAACTATTAAGGAACTTTTGGAACTACAATTGCCTCAAAAGAGGCCCAAAAATAGGGAACTTTAAGAACTAGGCCTTGAAGTAGGTTCCTTATATAAAAAAGCGTGTACGTGTGAAGAAAACAGCAGGCCAAGCCATCCGTCAGTCATCCTGTCGCCATGTTGCAAGTTGAGACACAACGATTCTATTTCCGTACGAATTTCATCATTTTGATTGGTCAGCAATGACATCATCATTATTTTAGGAAATTCGCATTGGCTCATGGGATTGAATCATCGCGATTCAAGAAGAACATCCGTGCGCTATTATAAACAGACTGAAAAATCAGGACGAAAAGTAGAGTGTAAGAATCGAAATTTTTGGGCTTGAAGTAAGCTTTTCATTCCTTATTTCGTGCATGGAAAGAGGTAATTTATAGTAGAAGACATTAAAAAGCTTAAAGCAAAGCACTTACGTCCTAGCTATCTACGTTTTGTAGGCCTATGTCTGGTACAGTCGCAATCTTTGATCATTCAGTTCAAGCACAAAATAACCTGTTGCTTGGAAATTTTACTGGCGAACTTTCCTCAGTGATTTCTTACTTGTTGGTCTTGATAATCATTATTTTAATAATGTGTTCAATTGCTAGTAAACTTATAGACAGTGTTCGTAGCATCCTTCCCGCAGAACTGGCACAAGCTTTACAGTCTGACAAGAAGGACTTGGGGTTGACTGAAATTACAGAGATAATGCTGTTCGACTGCCGTTCGTTCTTGGCATATAATAGTAGACACATAGCCGGAGCTGTCAATGTGAACTGCTCTGGAATTGTCAGGAAAAGACTTCAGCAAGGAAAAGTTGCCCTAGTTGATCTTATCACGCCGGATTTCGGACGAGAGTGTATGAAAAGTGGCAAATGGTCGAAGGCCGTAGTCTACGATGATAGCACTAGCGAACTGGAAAAAGCCCCCGCATCTCATCCCGTAAAGCTGGTGTTGACATCAATTATCAAACAAGGGAAAGAAGCTTTACTGCTGAAAGGTAAGAGTCTATATATTTCTGGAATAAGTTTATTAATATGTTTATAAAAATAATCGCGTAGGTTTGTTTTTCGTTTCTCCGCTCCGCGCGATTGTTGGTGAATGGAACTGAAAGATGATAGGCCTAGCTTAGGTTCACTTTGATGTGATAGTGATATCTGTAGTTCAGCGTCCCGAATAGCTATCAAGTCATAGTAATGCGTTTGTAAATATTATAGAAACTTCACTGAAGGGCTGCTGAATCTAATTTGTAGTCTCATTGCATCCAAGTAGTGGCAATTCTCTTGGTTTGCCAAAAATACGCGCTGAATTTAGCCACGAAATTCGCTGGCACGCCTCCTGCCCTCCTTTCCGTCGCCGGCTCCGCTATGGCAAATTGTGGCAATGGCAAATTGTTTTCCGATGTTTGAAACGATTCAAGCAGTTCTCGCTGCCATATTGAACCATATTGTTATGGAAATATTCATTGTGAATTCGAAATCGGGAACATGTGCTTGAGATGCTGCTTGGGTCGTTTGTCTACAAACAAAGTGTCTGAAAACTCAAACACATGCGTATCCCACCTGTTTCATAGAAATAATGAGCATGCTTCTCAAGGTACGCAGCTTTGTTGTTTTACCACAGCCCTTCCGAATAACATTTTGATAAGGTTCTGCCCATTTGCTTGCTTGGTACATGGGCTGTCTGTTGTGTGGACGTCTAATATAGAATGAGTTTCAATGCGAGAAACTCCCTGAGACTTGAACTTAAAATTCCTTTTTCAATGTCCAAATGTCTTGAAGGTTTTAAACATGGAAAAGGTATATTTTTGCTTCTGTATGTGAAAGTTTTCTTCTTATTGACTTATTTTAATATTCTTAGTCAGGTATCCTATAACACTTTTTTTAGCCTTTTTACTTCTTAAAATCAGTTTTAAGTATCTTGTAACTTTTTCTAATTAAAAATTTACTAATTTTTAGGTGGGATAAAGGAGTTTGCTCAATGCTATGATAACTTAGTACTAAACAAAGCAGAGAAGTCTAGAGAGATCTGTAATGAGAGAATCGGATCAGATTTATCCGAACAAGCATCAAAACTTAATATAGAAACTACAATGGAATTACTCAGTATACCAGTAACAAACATACTACCCTTTCTCTTTCTTGGCAATTCTAAGGATGCAGAAAATGAACAAGTACTCGACAACAACAACATTAAATTTGTTTTGAATCTAACATGTAATTGTGACAACCATTTTAGCTGGAGGAATGATATAAAGTACAAACAAGTCAAAATAGAGGATAGCTCAAAAGAAAACATTCTAAACATCTTGCTAGACTCGCTTGATTTTATAGGTACGTAACTTATTACAGGCAAGAAATCCTTACATTTATATATTGAAATTTTGGGCCATTTACCCATGCTGTCATCTTCCTCTAAATCTGTTGATGGACGTTGACATTTCGGTTGTAGCTTCTATGTAGAAGTTTCATCTTTGTCCTATTTTTGCTCATGTTTGCCCAGCTCGTTTGAAGCATTCCCAATTTAATGGTGCTTTTCAAACAACAGTTCTTCCCATGCAAATGAAGTTCTACACAACATATAGAGTGCAATGATAAAACGCAGTACATTCTGCCCCTGTTTGGATGTTATGGGAAATGCAATTCTGCAAGGGCCATGTTTCCCTTTTATTGATAGCATATTGAAAAGGAAATAATGTGTTGCAGTTTTGTAAACACAGAAAATGGTGATAATTTCATATATGTTTTGATCACATTAAGCTTCGAAACAAGTATGTCAGATGCTAAGTTTCAAACCAGTGGCATTCTATGGGGGTGAGACTAGACCTTAACAGTGAACTTAGTACCAGCAGTGCCGCAGACACTTCCACTGGACTAAACTTAAGAGAAAACTTTATAATGGTGATATGTTGGTATAAATAATTCTGAAGCAGGCTGAAAATTTAGGCTCATTGGTGTTTTTATATAAAGAGGCAAGAAAGAGTTTATATAAAGCATTTATCAGTGTCTGAGATCTTTTCTTAAGAATCCATATCAATCAGATTCAGATAATGAAATTTATATTCATTGCTAACTGACTCCCTCAGTCCCTTCATTTAATAGATCCCTCTTTTCTTTCAGATTCTGCAAAGAACCAAGGTTGTGCTGTACTTGTTCATTGCCAGGGTGGTGTATCTCGATCTGCAGCAATAACGATAGCTTATCTTATGTATGATATGAAATTGTCCCTCAAAGATGCTTACAAGTTTGTCAAAGATAAGCGTGCATGTGTAGCTCCTAACCTGAATTTCATGGGTCAGCTGATGGAGTTTGAGAAGCAGGTCTGTCAGAAGAAAGACTCATAGAGTGCCGCAATGCCAAAATATCTGGTATGCATTGCTCAAGTCATGTACTGTTCTGAAATTCACTGTGGACTTACCTTGGGTTAATTGCCTTGAAATCTATAAGATTTTAATTTTACTGAATCTTGGGGAATTTGACTTACTTTGTTATCAGGTATGTGCCTGTTACAAGTTTTCTCTTCAACTTGCTCCAAAATTACTTGATCAAAATGATACCCTGTTCTTAAAAATCTTTGATAATGGTATCTGTTCACAGAGTTTGACTCAACAAAGCAAAACAGAGTGGAGCTTACTATTACACCCTTTGGTTGATATGAAATAACCATTAATATCCAAACAGCTATATTTTCAGTAGAAGTCATTTCAGTAACATAATTTTGTGCTCTCAAGAAAATTTCCTTTCAGAAGAAAATGAATTTTTAAATGCTTGCATTCTAATGTTTTGCTATGTTGCTCTTTGATTTCATATGGGTCTTTTTAACGAGTCTGTCCAACTTAATAGCATATATGTCTTATTCAATGTAAAGGTTTTCATTTTCCATGCTAATGAAATTAGCAAGAAAACCTAATGTGATGTAGAATTTATAGATCTTACATCAGAAGTATGCAGTTTAATAAAATTGCTGTACAGTATTAGAATTTCATTTATAATTTATGCATCTCATTGTCTTGGCTATATGTATATACAATGGACAGACAATGTAACATATCTGTAATATATTAGAAGAAATATTGTATTTGTAAATTGTCTTCTTTATTCAAGGGTAAAAAGGCTGGAATGAATATCTTGTCTTCCTTTTTCCTGCTGTCTTTCTTTTATCCTATATTATGTCTTTGTGTTGCCCGTACTGCTCTTAAACTTAATGTGTTCAATCATGTCATCCAAATGAAACGAAAAAAATTCTCAGCAGTGAAAAGTGGGATATGCCAATTTCGCCCAAGCTTAAACATTGTTGTTCAAACATTGCAATTTATTTATGAAGCAAAATGCTTCACCGTTTCGACACATCACAAAACATTGCCCGTCAAACGTTTTTTGCTTGTAACGAGAAGGAAATGTTTGAAGCTTTTCAGAAAGGTTGCTGCACAACACTGCTTATATGCTCTGGCCAAACTATCAAACATTCTTGGTCAAAGATTTGCAGTTTGCTTCTCAAGCAAGATGCTTCACCGTTTTGCCACATCGCAAAACATTAGTAGCCGAACATTTTTTGCTTGACACAAACAATGAAATGTTTTTGAAGTTTTTCAAGAATATTGCTAAGTGAATTCTCCATGTCAAGCAATGTTTTTTTGATGTGGCCAAACCTCCAAACATTGCTTGTTCAGCAAATCTCAAATGCTTCACTGACAATGTTTCTACGCTCTAATATGCTTCACTGCTTCACCGACAATAATTCTACGCGCTCCCCTCTCAACCATTGACTATGTCTCAACGAGGGTCGTCTAAGGGGGTTACATGTTGTCCTGTTCCCTTGAGAAAATCTCCTTGTTCCTTTGAGTTTTGTAGGATTATTTTTAAGATTGATAGTCCGAAACGGTTTCATAGGGAGGACTTCACCTGATCCCTGTTTCTATCCTGTTCCCTTGTACCCTTTTAATTTTGGCCACGTTCCGTTGTTCCCCGAAAGCATTTCGCACAGGGCATCTTTTAAGGATTTTTGACTGCTGGGGCAAAAATTTCAAAGGGCCCATGCCTTCTAACTATACAAATATCATTCCCGTGAACTTATTCTCCTGACACAGGGCATATTGTAAGGAAATTTCTCAAGACCACTAGGGTTTGTTTATCAAGGGGGCTCAGGGGGCATGCTCCCCCAGAAAATTTTCCAAAATACCACCTGCAGATTGCCTTAGATTGGTGGTTTTTCGTATTAGTTTTCGAAAACTATGTTATCAGAAATAACTTGAACCTTAACATCACCGTTTCGCTATCCATCACAAGAGCTTTTATGTTTTTAGAGAAAGAAAGACAGTAACGCTTGTAGAATGAACAAGTTAAGCTAGGTATTTTTGCTCAGAGCAACAAAATCATACCCCCAAAAATCTTGAAAAAAAAGCTGGGTGTAGCTAGGGGGGTGAGCCTGCGGATTCATCTGTTGTACTTGTACGTAACTCTATAAAAGAACACGGATAATTTGTAACTAAAAATATCGCTTCGCTTCAAAAGAAAAGTACACCACACACTTTCAGATTTCCAAGACAATACTTTGGATTTCCAAGACCATGGTGCTTTTCGCCATTGATATCGATCATCAACTGTTGCAAGACAAAGAACTCAGTCTGAATGGATATCTATTTACTTTACTGTACAGCGAAAACTGATAAATATTCTTACAGATAATCAGTGAACACTTTTCTGCCTACTGTAATCTATGTGCATCATGCACCATCTTTTCAAAAATTGAATTACATTTTGATAATACCTATGTCAAAAGGGCCCATCACTGGTGGGGCAAAACCGGGATTTCAACGATCAGTGGTGGGGCAGCCGATGGGGCCTGGTGGGGCAATTACCCCACCACTCAGTATGTTAAAAGATGCCCTGATTTCGCATGTTCCTGGAACCCCTAAATGACCCTTCTAAATAGTTGCACATTTCATTTCTTCTAGCGCTCAAAAATGTCTTAATTGTGATCTGAAAATCTGAGTGATGCTGTTCGCAGGTGTTCAACGATCTAAATGAATATTTAAATGCGGAAAGAGCGCAATTCATCAATCTCAGTACATCCATCCTGCATGGTTCTTTTTCAATCAGAATGATGGAAAATCTTAAAATCTTGAAAGTTAATACGGAACATGAGCAACAAACCTGAAAATCTTGATTCCGTTTCCAGGGATGATAAAATACGCTTTACCAATAGAACTTTCGCATTAGATTGAGCAGATTTCAATTTTCCGTGTGTTTGAAAAACTAATACTGACTGTGAGTAGCAAATCTATAAGATTTAGAGTCAGCTGCAATCCAAAACCTCCAGAACTCTGCAGATGGTTACAGGGCCTTTTTTAACATAGTAACTAAGGGGCAAATTCCCCCTAGTCCCTATCGTTGCCCACCTAGTTTCATAAAGTTGCCTCCCTAGTACCATGTCCTCTCAAAAGAAAACTGCCAAGAAAGGCCATTCTAGGCAAATCTTGAGTTTGTATTTTGAAATTTTTCTGGGGGAGTATGCCCCCAGACCCCTTATTAGGAACACCCCTGGGACACCCCTTGATCAGCTGTAGCATTAGTGTAACTTGTACCGTATAAATTCACAACTGAAGTAGAGATGCCCCCTTGTTTTTTCCCCGCTCTGCACGACTGGTTGTGCATGTATTCCTGACACTAAACTATGCACTAAGAGAAGAATGAACTTGCCAAGACTGGACTCGCACTGTGAAAGAAAGCCCTGTAGATTAAACAATAGAACAATAGAGCAATAAGTCCCCTTAAATTTTTTGCCCCCCCTAGTTTTATCCTCTTAAAAGGTTATTGAATGCGAGTGGCATTTCACTCTGCAGAAAGGCGTACGAGACTTCCATTAAAACAAAAGGACTTTCAAGGGACTTTTGAGAAAACAATAGGACTTCCAGCAAAGGTGTACGAGACTTTCAAGGAGTGAATTGCCCCTCGACTGAATGTATTTTTCGCAGAGGCGTAGCAAAAGGGGCGCAGGGTTTGGGGGGAAATTCGCTCTGTCAGCAAACCTGTGGATGGACTAAAATTGGTTTGTAATTTGATCATTCTTCAATCTTTCGTTTATAAGTCATTCTTGAAATCAGCAAACAGCCTTTACCGACATTCTAAGAAGCATGATTTTGAACTTTCGTTCCCCCGAACCCTCATTTTTCGACTTGCGCAACCAAACTAGTTTTAATCATCACGCCACGCTCTTTTCTATGAAACAAAATACTTCATTGAATGCTTTACCTTTGTGCCAATGTTAAGAAGGTTGTTGGAGCTAAAACGTTACTGGTAGCAAAAGTAGAATAACGAGAATGTTTGAAATTTTAAGGTATGAAGTGAGCTACTTCGTATAAGACTCTACAAGAAAGTTTCTTCTAAGCTATTTTCGAGAAGTTAGTTTTCTGCAAAATTTCGAACTATTTTCGAACATGGTTCGAAGATCGACGCGGAAACACCAAGCCACGCCCAATTTAGTTCTCGAACTGGGCTTTTGATCCCTTTCCCCCCGAAAATTGTGTTTCGCCCGCCAAAATTCCCGTTATTGAAATGCTATGTGCTTGTGTTAGTAAAAAGTGTACAGCTCTATTTATTGGCACTAACATCAAAGAAACATTAGAGAAAAATTTAGCTGAAATGGCACCCGTTGCACCAAATGGCGTTTCCTTATACACGCTTTTTTTTAAAGAACCACTTTATAAGGAACCTTCGTGTAGAAGGCCCGAAAATTTAAAGAACTTATACTACTAAACAGAACATCGTTAAGGAACTTCTCATTGTCGAATGCTTTTATCACTGCAAATAACCAAGAATTAGAAAGCCGGTTCCATTCATTTGCAGTCGAAAATCACATAAATTGTACGTTACACGTGTATGAAATGTTTCCTTGAGTTCTCTCGAGCTTTGCTCACATGCAATTGTTTCTCTTTTAATGTTAAGACCACTGTATGTACAGTTAAAATTAAGGAACTATTAAGGAACTTTTTCAACTACAATTGCCTCAAAAGAGGTCCAAAAATAAGGAACTTTAAGAACTTGGCCTTGAGGTAGGTTCCTTATAAAAAAAGCGCGTATTTACGAGAGTTTTAAGGGCGTGCATTAAAAATTTTTCAAGCCCTTCCCAACAACTGAAGTTCTGGATACGCTTCTTAATTAAGTTGTCAAAGACCGAATATGTAAAAGCTCTGCTTATCAGAGCTACACTGTGGATGGTAAGAGAAATTATGAGACTGAAAAGCATGGAGTATTATTGTCGAGAACTAATCAAGAAAAAAGTGTTCTCTTGGATCATCATCATATGAATATTACCCATGCTTAGATGAATATCGCCATGAAGCAGATTGAAATCTTCTCACGTACTTATGAATTCTGTGTGAAGTTGAACCGAGAATTAATAATTCAAACTTGCAGCAACTGTGCATTTACGTTTTTCAAACGAAAAAACGCTGATAGCGTATACTTTTTCGAACCTCATGTTCATTCATTCTCAACTCTAATGAGAGCAACCATCTGTTTCGGTGAGTCAGCTCGTGGGTTGATAAACTGGGTGAATCGATGGGTAGAAGTTCAAAACTGATATTTGATTTGATTTAAGTTTAAGAAATAACGGTTCATCCATTACATGATGGGCAAGGTTCATGGGGGGGGGGGGGTTCTTCAATAGTCAAGGTACCTAGAGATGTGCCGCTCTGGAGGGTAAGCGTTTTTGGACTTTAAGTTTAGCCAAGAGTATTCGTTTTTGCAATTTTGGTCTGGCAAAGGGTATCATATTTGACCATGGAGCAGCCATGCTTTCAGCTTAAGTAGAGTAGCCTTGGACAGTAGAAACTTCCTCTAACCGTTTTTAAAAGAAAGTGTTAAAAGGCACTAATAACTCAGGCAACCAGACGTAGGCCAGTCGTCAAAGTTACTTATAATATTTTTAAAACTTATACTATACTTAAACTTATACTTATAGTTACTTATAGTATTTTTTAAAAATTAGGTGAATATAAAGTGTAATTTTAGCTCCGTTCTTGCTTAAATTTTATGTTATAATTGGCAAGATTGGTAGTGATATACAGCCCATAAAGAGAGCTTCTGTGAGTTCTGAGCCAAAAAACTTAACAAAAACTCAATTGAATCGCATTAGATAGTTCACTAGGTCTAAATATCAAATCAAAGTAGGAGACCTAGGAGACCTGAGTTTCTCTTGTTTTATCGCGCCTAAAAATTATGTTCACCTAGGAATTACTACATTTACATATAATTCAGGGTACAGGTGTTTTCTGTGTGTTCTTGTCCTTCTAGTTGTTAGAGCACACATTTTTTGTATTATCTCGCTATACAGATAGATATGAAAATAGTTGATGGACAGGATAGATAAAAAGCTACTATGGCATGCATTTTCTGCCAACATTTTTTTTCAACTTTTCGTGTCGTGCAACGATTTTTGTATTGAGGTTTCAATTTCAATGCTGTGCTTGTGAATGGATTTTCTCTTGCTGCACTGACTTTTCTGTCGGTTCAGATTTCTTTATCCATTTTCGATCGTAAATTTTCGGTTCACTTAAAATTTCTACTTCTAGCACCAAATTTTGTTCTACACTGAACTTACATTCGATTCGTAAATTTTCGGTTCACTTTTACATTTTGTTCTTCTATGCGCTGTAGAACGTCGTAGATGGACATCGCATTTGTCCTTTTCTTAGAGTATTAAAAGTAGCTACTTCAGTTTTCTCTTGTAATTCACTCCATAATGGCTCCACGTCAGCCATTTTATTGTTAGTATGAAGAGGGTGGTACAGGGTATTTCGGGAAACGTGATTGACCATATTTTTCGATCGGAAAACGTGAAAGAGGGTGGCAGAGGATCTTTGTGAAACATGATTAGCCATATTTTCTAGCTGGGAAACGTGAAACGACGTATCTTTTTAATGTGACACTTGAATGGCAAACATTTTTTCCCCATGATTCGTGATCCTGGCCCCCCTTTACCCCCCTCTATAAACGATCCTGGCACCAACTAAAACTGTCCCGATTCGTGCTAGGTTCCTTACACTTGGGTTTTCTATTCTTCTGCTTGTGTATAGAGTTGACCTTCGCTTTCTCGAGATAAAACCCCGCAAATATTCAAGACAAAGAGGGAATACTATGTAACGTAGAAATAACTTTTCTTCAAGCCAGCGGATGTCAATTTCTTTGAAATATGGGCAACAAATATTATTTGTACCATGCTGCTTTTCTCTTTGTGCCGACAGGCCTTATTTCTTATTCAAAGCAAGTAAAATATCTTGGAATTCCAAATTTGAATCTTTGAATCTCTAATAAAGGAAGGTCCAGTATGCAGTTGGTCCAGTTGGGAAGCTGTTTTGTCGTGTTTTATCTTTTCAATTTCTTTTAGAAGATACTGTAGCTGTGGCAAAACTTTTTATGAAAAATATCTGAAATTCTGAAATATAAACATTTGCCGTAAGTAGAGTGTAATGTGGTGGCCAAAAAATTTCCACTCAATTGCAAAAGGTTCCCCAAGGCTCCGTTGTGAGACCATTGCTATCGAGCTGGGCTGTTATTCACATTTCCGCTTTCCGCTGCTGCGCACGCAGATCTGATATTCAAGTTTGTTTCTTAGCAACGGCACCAGATTTTAGTTTTCCAAGATGGCGACGCACTGGAGGATGAAAAAGGAAACTCTTGGGGTTGTTTCGATGATATACAGTCGTATGAGGTACCATTCTTTTTTAAACTTAACTAGACTAAAAACATTTAGTATTATCCGTATCTAGAGTCAAATGGTTAAGCTTGGTTATTATACCAATGAGTTTGCAAATTGACATAAAAATGTCCAGTCGCCAAAAAATACTTATGTGTCGTTGGAACAAGATTCACATTCACTTTCCGAACAACATTCAGATTCAAAACAATGGTCAAAAAAGACACAACTTTCTAGAATAACATTCAAATTATAGCAAAAAAATTAATAATAATCAAGTTTGCCCATAGAAATGACAATGCTCTATTTTTTAAAGATTTTTGCAAATTTTTATCTCCGGGGGGCTATTCAGGAAAACGGGCATTAGGTCAAGGGCCTAATACGAAAGTCTGAAATCGGTCATCAAGTGACGTCAAAGATAACGCGAATACAACGAAATAACAACAGTATTCATAAAAATAATCAAGTTTGCCCATAGAAATGACTATGCTCTATTTTTTAAAGATTTTTGCAAATTTTTATCTCCGGGGGGGCTATTCAGGAAAACGGGCATTAGGTCAAGGGCCTAATAGGAATGTCTGAAATCGGTCATCAAGTGACGTCAAAGATAACGCGAATACAACGAAATAACAACAGTATTCATAAAAATAATCAAGTTTGCCCATAGAAATGACTATGTTCTATTTTTGAAAGATTTTTGCAAATTTTTATCTCCGGGGGGCTATTCAGGAAAACGGGCATTAGGTCAAGGGCCTAATACGAAAGTCTGAAATCGGTCATCAAGTGACGTCAAAGATAACGCGAATACAACGAAATAACAACAGTATTCATAAAAATAATCAAGTTTGCCCATAGAAATGACTATGCTCTATTTTTTAAAGATTTTTGCAAATTTTTATCTCCGGGGGGCTATTCAGGAAAACGGGCATTAGGTCAAGGGCCTTGTACGAACGTCTGAAATTCGTCATCAAGTGACGTCAAAGATAACGCGAATACAACGAAATAACAACAGTATTCATAAAAATAATCAAGTTTGCCCATAGAAATGACTATGCTTTATTTTTAAAGATTTTTGCAAATTTTTATCTCCGGGGGGCTATTCAGGAAAACGGGCATTAGGTCAAGGGCCTTGTACGAACGTCTGAAATCGGTCATCAAGTGACGTCAAAGATAACGCGAATACAACGAAATAACAACAGTATTCATAAAAATAATCAAGTTTGCCCATAGAAATGATAATGCTCTATTTTTTAAAGATTTTTGCAAATTTTTATCTACGGGGAGCTATTCAGGAAAACGAGCATTAGGTCAAGGGCCTTATACGAACATCTGAAATCGGCCATCAAGTGACGTCAAAGATAACGCGAATACAACGAAATAACAACAGTATTCATAAAAATAATCAAGTTTGCCCATAGAAATGATTATGCTCTATTTTTTAAAGATTTTTGCAAATGAATGAAACAGAGAAATCAATATATGAAAATAACAAGAATGAAAACTGTATCAGTGGGGACAATAGTAAAGCTCAGAGTTGGGTTGAATGTGACATGTGTTACCGTTGGAACCACATCAAGTGTCTTGGGATAAGCGAGGTGATGGCCCACGAGATGCTATTTATGCATTGCAATGAATGCATCCAAGGAATCTTTCGTGCTAGTGCAAATTACCTTTCCTATTCAAATTTAGCAGGTAATCTGTGTGAAGAAAGTATTTGAGAAATACTTGCAGAAATAAAGTCGAAAAGCAAAGATCTGAGAAATGATATTTGCAAACAAGATTATCCGTTCTTGAATGAAGTATATATCCCATATGAGGGTAATCACACTGGAGGAATAGGGAATACCTTTAGCAATTGCTGGCTGAAAACAACGCTTCAAGTCTTGTGTGGATCATATCTCTCTGTACTTCTGCCTGCAGATGATGATAAAGCAAGCAACAGTCTCGCACATCTTCTTGCAGTTGTCAGCAAAGAACTGAGGATGCAAACAATATCACCAGTTGGTGTTGGAAAGCTGATTAAAGATATATGGCACCTTCTTCTAGTGGATCCAGACAAAAATGAGCACGTTGATGTTGGAGATGCTTTCAGAAGAGTGCTAGGACAGTTGGAACATGAAAAGGCATATGAAGAAGACGAGCCAGCAATGAGTTTTAAAATCGCAAATTTCTTTTATTGTGGAAAGTGCAAAAACGTCAGTGGCGAAGTTAATATAGAGCATACATATGTGATTCAGGTTTTGGAAATAACAGATGATTAAAACAGGTTATCTTCCTTCAGCGTAACTGATCTGCTTTGGAATTCAATGGTATGCTCTTACGAATATTCTCCGGACAAACTTTGCCAGCATTGCCATGTGGCTGCATCAGACAGCAGACTAATGAATGCGAAATTCTTCCTGACAGCACCAGATGTCCTTCCACTCTGTTTCCAGCGAGTGCAAACGACGAGCTCCATGCCTATATAGTCGAGAATCAGGCTTGATCCCACTTTGGATCAGTAGGATGTAAAGGCCCTGGCAGTGCTATCAGGGCGGGTCCTGCTGTCAGTGACGTCATCAGTGACGTCATAAGGTCGCGCTATAGTACGACGGTTTTTAACCGGTTTCTCCAACCTCGTTTTCAAGAGTCCCAGATCCTAGCGCACGCAGCTCCTACTATCAATGACGTCATCAGGTCGCGCTATAGTGCGAAGAGTTTCTCCAACCTCAAGAGTTCCTTGTCTGAAACCGCTAGCCTCGTTTCCGATTTAACGATCTAGAAGTTTCCAGAATGTTCCAGAACATCTCTAAGAATCCTACAATCTGATTAGCTAGAACTTTCGAGAACTTTCCAGAATCTGATTGATTAATTATGATGGCGTAATAATAATTCGAACGCGACGTTCGAATCGTTTATGAAATAAAATAACATAATAATCCTACAATCAGCAAGGATCAGTAAGGATCAGCTAAGGATCAGCAAGGATCAGCAAGGATTCAGGTTAGGATCAGCAAGGATCAGCTAAGGATCAGTAAGGATTAGTGAGGATCAGTCAGCAATGATCAGCTAAGGATCAGTAAGGATCAGTGAGGATCAGTAAGGATTAGTTAAGGATCAGTAAGGATCTGTAAGGATTAGCTAAGGATCAGCAAGGATTAATGAGGATCAGTAAGGATTAGTGAGGATCAGTAAGGATCAGCTAAGGATCAGCAAGGATCAGTAAGGATCAGCTAAGGATCAGTAAGGATTAGCTAAGGATCAGTAAGGATCAGTAAGGATTAGCTAAGGATCAGTAAGGATCAGCTAAGGATCAGTAAGGATTAGCTAAGGATCAGTAAGGATCAGTAAGGATTAGCTAAGGATCAGTAAGGATCAGCTAAGGATCAGTAAGGATTAGCTAAGGATCAGTAAGGATCAGTAAGGATTAGTGAGGATCAGCAAGGATCAGCTAAGGATCAGCAAGGATCAGTAATGATCAGTAAGGATCAGTGAGGATTAGTAAGGATCAGGTAATGATTAGTGAGGATCAGTAATGATTAGTGAGGATCAGTAATGATCAGCCCAGGATCTGTAAGGATTAGCTAAGGATCAGTAAGGATTAGCTAAGGATCAGTAAGGATGAGATAAGGATCAGTAAAGATTAGCTAAGGATCAGTAAGGATCAGTAATGATCAGCAAGGATCAGGTAATGATTATCTAAGGATTTGTTAAGGATTAGCTAAGGATCAGTAAGGATTAAATATGGATTAGGTATGATTAGTGAGGATCAGATTAACAATGGATTATGTATGGTCTGATTGGAGACATCCTTCCTGCGCAAGTGTGGAATTCCTTTCCCACATCATATTGAATGGAGGAACCAGTCTATAAATTCAAACGAGTTTATGCTCTAGGACTCATGTGTTTTAGTGGTAGTCGACAATTATAAGTAAACCGCTAATCATGAATCAGTATAAATGTGATCATTGTGAATACTCTTCCAAGTTTAAAAGTAATGTTAAGCGACATGAAGAAGAGATGCATGAGGAGAGTAGTGAAGAGTCTGAGTCAGATGATGAGATAGAAGCTGAAAGTGATCATGATGATGATGAAACTGTCAACACTGAGGAGGATCTTCCTTTAGGGAATGTATGGCCTTCAATGCGTAGGGAAGTTGATAAAGATGAAAACATACTGCAAGTTTTCAGACGTAAATTTTTATATAATAGAAGTTTTGAAAATGATGCTGTTGTGACTGCAGTCATAGCAACCATGCAAAAAGCACAGAAGGAAGATGGTATGGATATGCAAGAGGCCTTAGATTATGCTATTGAGAAAAGAAAATATCTCATCATACGTCAAGCAAAGAATGATGAAGAAGAGGAAGCTAGTAATTCTGAGGATGCTGCTGTGAATGAAGTTCAATATGCTAGTACTCGATTATTCCCATACTATGGAAATAACTAGAAATAGCTATACCTAAAAAATGTTTAGACATTATTGTTCATTAATGTACTGTTAGAAAATAGTGTCGTTTTCATGCGTTGTCATTCTTTGAAAATAAGGTTGTAAATCAACGGCTATTGTCCATATACGGACAATGAATTGCATAAGCTTAGATAATACTCATAAACCATGGATTAAACCAAAAGCTATTAGAGCTATTGCTATTGCGCATGCGCTATTTAATAAATGTTTATATGACATACATCATTTAAACTCTATTACTTCTTTGTTCTACATGCTAGGTCCATGGCCTCTAGCTCTTACCGTTATTGATATAACTACTGCGCATGCGCAGTTGATGGTTGTGCATATATATATATATTGTGGATATATATATTTTGAATCTCCATTATGGACTTGTTCTATGTACTAATTGTTAATCTGTTGGTATATTCTCTTATAGTTTTTGAATAGATATAAACATCTTGTAAATCATCGACTTAATTTTCATTAATTGAATTTAGCATTATTTCTATATAATTAAATGTAGTAATTTAAGACAACTTATCAATATAACATAAAACATTCTGAGTCAATTAGTAGTTTTTCACCCCAATCTCCTAATGCTTTATCATTGATTTCTTCTTTTATTTCTTCTATGAATGATGTTGCTACAGTCCTATCATGATATTTCATTAAACCATCAGCAAGTTCTTCAATAAAAATCATTAACATAGCCATTCTTCCCCAATTTCCTTCTTTATCCATAATTGAAAAAGTTCACAACCAGGCCTTTAGCTTCTAGCTTGGATAAGACTTGATGTTGTTCTACTCGGGACTTTATTGAGTTTTTAGAGCTAGCTCTTGCATATGTTAGAAGATCTCGCATCCAATAATAGTATGAACTGTTGATGGGGGTTGATTGTCTCTCGAAAGATATAACTCCTAAATTGCGACATTCATAGTTCCTCTCCAAAGAATATGCAACTAGATTCTTTCTAGTTAATTCCCGCTCCTTCTTCACAGCGTTGAATATGAGGTAAGCTAGTGAAATCATCTTCGCATCTATTGAGTGGTATGACCAGACTGTTGCTTCTTCTCGATTTATATAGATATACTATGGAGATTCTCTGTTAAATCAGGTGTGATGTTTGAATTATTAATCAATCAGATTGTAGGATTTCTCGTTTCTAGAATCTTGTGGAACATTCTGGAATCTTGCGGAACTTTCTGGAAACTTCTAGAAAGTTCCAACAGAACAGATTGTAGGATTATTATGTTATTTTATTTCATAAACGATTCGAACGTCGCGTTCGAATTATTATTACGCCATCATAATTAATCAATCAGATTCTGGAAAGTTCTCGAAAGTTCTAGCTAATCAGATTGTAGGATTCTTAGAGATGTTCTGGAACATTCTGGAAACTTCTAGATCGTTAAATCGGAAACGAGGCTAGCGGTTTCAGACAAGGAACTCTTGAGGTTGGAGAAACTCTTCGCACTATAGCGCGACCTGATGACGTCATTGATAGTAGGAGCTGCGTGCGCTAGGATCTGGGACTCTTGAAAACGAGGTTGAGAAACCGGTTAAAAACCGTCGTACTATAGCGCGACCTTATGACGTCACTGATGACGTCACTGACAGCAGGACCCGCCCTGATAGCACTGCCTGGCCTTTACATCCTACTTGGATCTTGCAAGGCTCACTGGTGGAACAAACTCCGAGAGCAGCATCAACTATAAAATATATGCATGGGTTTTGTGGACTGGAAGGAAAGTTACTTCTGTCCACTATACCGCATATATTCGCAACGGAGAACAAACAGTCCTGGAAATAGACGACGAAAGAATCAAGGAGAAAGGATTCCCCTTAATGATCAATGACAAAATAATACAATCAGGCGTAAAGATGGCCATCTACGCCCGTGAGCAATGCACCCTTGAAGATAAACTAGACCGCAGTAAACTGAATCTAACAAAAGAGTCCTTGTATGATATGGAGAACATCCTTAAGGGAAACTACTGCGGACCATCGTTGGTTCCATATAAAGATTTCACTTTTTCGCTAAGTAGAAAATTCTGCCACGTGATGCCTTGTCATGTAGAATTCTCAATTATCCGCAGACGAAAGGTGTCGATTGCACCTTACAGTAACCTGCCTTGATAAAGTATAGGATGAAAATCCATAACACATTACACCGTCTTCAATCTGAAACTACTTAGGCCCTTGACCTAATGCCCGTTTTCCTGAATAGCCCCCCGGAGATAAAAATTTGCAAAAATCTTTAAAAATAGAGCATAGTCATTTCTATGGGCAAACTTGATTATTTTTATGAATACTGTTGTTATTTCGTTGTATTCGCGTTATCTTTGACGTCACTTGATGACCGATTTCAGACTTTCGTATTAGGCCCTTGACCTAATGCCCGTTTTCCTGAATAGCCCCCCCGGAGATAAAAATTTGCAAAAATCTTTAAAAAATAGAGCATAGTCATTTCTATGGGCAAACTTGATTATTTTTATGAATACTGTTGTTATTTTGTTGTATTCGCGTTATCTTTGACGTCACTTGATGACCGATTTCAGACTTTCGTATTAGGCCCTTGACCTAATGCCCGTTTTCCTGAATAGCCCCCCGGAGATAAAAATTTGCAAAAATCTTTAAAAAATAGAGCATAGTCATTTCTATGGGCAAACTTGATTATTTTTATGAATACTGTTGTTATTTCGTTGTATTCGCGTTATCTTTGACGTCACTTGATGACCGATTTCAGACGTTCGTATTAGGCCCTTGACCTAATGCCCGTTTTCCTGAATAGTCCCCCGGAGATAAAAATTTGCAAAAATCTTTAAAAAATAGAGCATAGTCATTTCTATGGGCAAACTTGATTATTTTTATGAATACTGTTGTTATTTCGTTGTATTCGCGTTATCTTTGACGTCACTTGATGACCGATTTCAGACTTTCGTATTAGGCCCTTGACCTAATGCCCGTTTTCCTGAATAGCCCCCCCCGGAGATAAAAATTTGCAAAAATCTTTAAAAAATAGAGCATAGTCATTTCTATGGGCAAACTTGATTATTTTTATGAATACTGTTGTTATTTCGTTGTATTCGCGTTATCTTTGACGTCACTTGATGACCGATTTCAGACGTTCGTATTAGGCCCTTGACCTAATGCCCGTTTTCCTGAATAGTCCCCCGGAGATAAAAATTTGCAAAAATCTTTAAAAAATAGATCATTGTCATTTCTATGGGCAAACTTGATTATTATTAATTTTTTTGCTATAATTTGAATGTTATTCTAGAAGGTTGTGTCTTTTTTGACCATTGTTTTGAATCTGAATGTTGTTCGGAAAGTGAATGTGAATCTTGTTCCAAGGACACATAAGTCCAAAAAATGGCCTAGTAGACAGATAGATATAAAGTTATTTTGCTTGTTTTACCATTTTCTAAATCAAGCACACTTGTGATAATTGGGAGCTTCCAAATGTTAAAAATCAAATAACTGGTAAAATACACAAAAGAAGTATCTGTGTAATTTCATGTTATGCAAAACGGCAACAATATGGGTTGGGCGAAAAATCTTAGAAGATTGGGTATACTGTAGACAGAGGAAGTTTGGTAAATTGGAGGCTGTGCATTTAAGGTGCGCCCTGGCCTTATCCACATCCAGCTGGCTTGTGTTTTCAGAAGCTCAGGCAGGTCTGGGTTCAAGCCCCAGCTTCTGTAGTGTCACACACAGCCAGGATCGAGATCTTGATTAGTTAACCTACTACTGATATCCTCTAGCAACTGGTGCTAAAATACACCATTTCACCTTTCACCTGGCAAAGTTCTTAAAAGCTCTCCACTTGACCGTACTGCTTCTATTGCTTCACATTGCAGGTCAATTCCCCACCCTTTTCTGATCTGCAAACCACCCACGACCATCTTTTGCAAAAATTTTAGAAGTTCCTGTGTTATCATGAAAATTTGCTAAAAGGTTTCTTGTCTGCTTGTCAGCAATTTACTTGTGTATGTAAGGGGTTACTGTTTCAAACTTGATCGAATTTGCAGAAAGTTGACTGAGGGGAAGGGGGATTCAGTCCTCTCAGTTTAAGGCGCGCGATCGCGCGCGCGCGCCTCCACACGCTCCTCGTCTGGTCAAGACGCGCATAATTTCACGCACCTCGTTTCTTGTGATTCCTTAAAATCACGCTTCTCAAAATTTTTTAGTGATCTTTGAATAAAAAATATCTTGATTCTGCTAATCACATAATTGATATTTAGTAGCTGTCATTGAATAAAAACAATCCAACCGCTGATAGATTGATGATGTTAATCTCGAAGAAACTTTTAGGAATAATTCTCGTCGATTTTTCATCATCGAATCCCAATTCTTCTGATTCTCTGTGTGATGTTGAAACTGATAAATTGGAACTGTTTAGATGAACTGGGTCATTTGTTAAAAACATCTTATAAAAAAGTCAAATAATGCGTCAATGCGAGAATATGTCAAAATCGCCGTTTCTAAAAAACGCGCGCCTAAATATATCGAGGTGCGCGATCTTCCATGCACCCTCTAAAATTCTCACGGAGAGGCCTGGATGGCAGTGTGGCAAGTTTACCAGTTACCGCTTGTTTTACCAACACTACAACCAAGCATGCATGAGACATTGGGTAACACAGTTCTTAACATTAGCTTAAGATGGTCAGAGCACTTACATTTATTTTTTCAGATTAGCAGAGGAGGCAAGAAAGAAAGAACATCAAAGTGCCATAAAAATTCAGTCTTGGTTTAGAGGTGAAAGAGTGAGAGCTTACATCAGGTAATGTATTTACATTTAGTCACAAGCCAGAGGCAAAAATCCAGCGTTGTCCCCCATCTCCAATTTATCAAATGTATTTTTAACAATGCCACTGTAGTAGCGAATTTGCAAAAGAATCTTGCAGGAGGTTGAGGAACACAGATTAAAAAACATTATTTTTCTCAATATTGCTAAATTTAACTATAAATTTAAGATGCCTCAAAGAAAATTGACATTGCCTTGCTTGGTCAATCCTTGATCTGGATAATGGATTGCATTAGCAGTGAGTAGGTTTCAGTAATGTCATTGAATTGGCAACCAACATGTTGAAATTTTTTCCAGAAACCCAAATGAAATCAAAGATGTAAAAATAACTCAGATCAAAAATAATTTGCAGAGGTAGATATTAAATTTAGCAGAGAGTCTGGTTGCTAGAAACCCTTTTACACGCAGTTTTTTATAAGCAACTTGATCTTTCAATTTAGCTTATAAGCAACCAAGATGTAGACGGCCTAAAAGTTTAAGCAACGTATATAGTACCAAAGGAAAAAAACCTAAGCAACTTCTTAAATTTTTGACAATTAATATCACTTCAAGCAATCGAGGATTGATCAACATAGAAGCTTTGTCGTCAAAACTCACATATCAAGGAGTGTTTCTCGTTAAGTGAGGCATTTCATTGAGGGGTTTCCATTTAACTTTCAATACAAAGTCTCTAATGGTAACAATATCAGCAGGGAGAAATGATTCCAGTCATTTTATGTGCAATGTTAGATTTTGCTGTTTTTCTAGCCTCTATACTATTCTTAGGGCAAAAAGATACAGTTAAGATTAAGCAACTACTAAGCAACTTTTGCTACTAAAAGCGTGTATAGTATGTCCATACAAGGTCCAAAATAAGCAACTTTTTATTTTTAGGAACTAGGGCCGGATGCAACAAGGGTAAGTTGCTGAGTATAAAAACTTTAAACTGATAAACAACGTGTACCTAACAGATTCCAAAACGCCAAGGTGAAACAATGAACTAGCTCTGCCGATTATTCTAAAAAAATCCTCGTTGTAATTTTCTGCGGACTCTGGGTTATCTAGTGAATGTTGTCCTGTGGTAGAGTCATGCTTAAGGGTGGGCTGCTGCCTAGAGTTGCAGGGGTGGTTGCTCCCTTTGCCAAAAGTTGTGATTGCGAATATTTGTAGGAACGCGTTGCTTGACCATATCTCCTAGTCTCTGCGAAGTGCGACCTACGGCATCACACCGGCACGAAAATTCTTAAATAACCAAACTTTTCTGTGTGGTAGGCACGCAATCCTTTTGAATGGATGGTGGAACTTTCCGGGTGCTGAAAATTAACCTAGAGTTGGCAGCAGCGAAACACCTAGTAATGGTCTTTTTATTTGATCTTCGAATAGCTAGGAAACATTGGAGCAAAAACTTTCAAGTATGCCCGAAATGTTTCTGCTGTTTATCACAAACCTATCTTGTACAGCACTCCTTAAGAATTATAAGGAAGTGCTTTATAAGGAAGGTAGTACTCTGATAGGCAAAACTTAAGGAATTTCAGTACTGGATCGGAGACTATTAAGGAATCCGACTTTCGATTAAAAAGATGAAGTTTTAAACTAACAGAGCAAGCAATGCTTATTGCCGATGGTTTTCAATCATATTCATTTCTATTCGTCTTCCGACCTATATTTCCTTGACGATTGGTTATTTTGAAGAATCACAAAGTAAAAGGTTAAGGAATTCCTAAGGAATATTAAGTACTCAAATTTTGCCATCAGTTAAGGAATTGTCAGTACTGAGCCTGAGCCAAACTTCCTTATAAAAAAAATGCGTTCAGCCTCTTTTTCATGCATTTTTTGGCGCGAAATTCGATTTTTTTAATTGAATACACTGAGAAACTTGCCGTATATCGGATTAATGTTCGGTGTTTGTTCAGTTGAGTTGCCAAATGAACTGAACATACCACTGAACAAATTTAGCTCACCAAACATTTTTGACTCCGATCAAACATTCACTGAACAATGTTCATTCATTGAACAAGGTGGTCAAATGAACTGGATTTTTCACTGAACTTAAATTTTGGCAAATGTTAAGTGTTATGTTCAGTTCATTTGTCCAGGGCCTTATTTTTTGGGCAGAGAGCATATAATTTTGCGCTGTAGGTTATTAATGAAGGAAGGTTCCTATATGCGGGTTGTTACTGTGATAGAGAGATGGACCTCTTAACTTCTTAATGAAAGATTGAACCACTTCTGTAGTAGAACCAACAATCATTTGTTTCGTTCTGTTTCTGACGTTTATACTCCAAAGACGGAAAAAAGCTTTTAAGTAAGCCCGAAAATGTTTCCGCTGTTTATCGCAATTCTAAACTTTGTTTTTAAAGGATATTACATAAGAAAGTACATATTCAATTACTATGCTCGAAAGAAATATCTGGATGCTTTGGTAAAGAGAAATGAAACAGTCAGGTAAATTCAGTAGATTTTTTAATTAGTACACTTGCAAAACTTTGTTACAGAATCTTCATAGGATAATGGGCAGCACTAAAAAAACAGCCTAGTTAAATAAAATGAATTGGATGCTTTCGCACACTTATCAGGCCCTGGCCAAACGATCAAGCATTGTTGGTCAAACATTTGAGATTAACTTTACAAGCAATGTTTGATCGTTTGACCCACATCACAAAATGTTGCTTGACAAGCAGAGTTGCTTAACCTTTGATAAATTTCATATGCATTGTCTGCTTCTCGAAATCGATAAAATGTTTGAGGAGCAATGTTTAGGCTGTGGCAAAGTGTTAGAACATTAAGTTTAAAAAGCAAATTTCAGGTGTTTCACAAAACATGTTTGATCGTTTGGCCATGTCGCAAATCATTGTTTGGCAAACAGAATTGCTAAACAAAGCTTTTGAAAAACTTTTGAAAAACTTGCAATGTGGCCAAACGTAAAAAAATTTAATTTAACGAGGAAATTTCATATGTTTCACAAAAAATGTTATTGTTCGACAAGCAGAATTGCTTAAATGGTTTCGAAACACTTTTAAAAACATTTTCTACTTCTCAAAATCAAAAAAATGTTTGGGAAGGAATGTTAGGGTTGTGGCCAAACGCTAAAATCATTTAATTTAAAAAGCAAATTTCAGATGTTTCACGAAAAATGTTTGATCGTTTTGCCACATCGAAGAACATCTTTGGACAAGCAGAATCGCTTAATGCTTTTGAAAGACTACAAAACACTTTCTTCGTCTCAAATCAAAAAATGTTTGAGGAGCAATGTTTACGATGTGACCAAATGTCCTAAACGTTAAAAGCGTTTAGTTTAGCAAGCAAGTTTCAGATATTAGACAAAAATAATTGATCGTTTGGCCAGGACTAATATTGTTACTTGAAATTTCTGCACTGTTGCTCTGCTAGAATCATTTATCACGTACTATTTCTTTTTCGAGTCAATGTTTTCAATGTTCCCATCTTCTGTGATATTCACTTCTCTGCTGTATATAACTTCTTTTCTTGTTTTAAGTATTACTCATGTACTATTAAGTCATCGTTTATCAAATAAATATATTTTTCTCATTTTTGAAGGAGAGATTTGAATGCCATCGCTGCTCACATGAAAGATTATGAAGAAAGTCAAAGGAAGCAAATTGAGAAGGTAAACCTTGAAACGGTTTAATCTATGTTTTGCAGTGCTTATCATTTTTTATGGATCATGATCATAGTTGCCCGAAAACAACTTTTTGCAACCATGTCCTTGTCTTGAAACACGCGGGATTCCAATTTAATGTTTGTTGGTGACTCTAGTGTTTTCCGACTCTAGTGTTTTTCTAGTGTTTTAGTGTGTTTTTCTAGTGATTTTGGCCAAATTTTTTGCCAACACAGTAAGTGTTAAAACTACTTGAGTATTCTTGTAATCCTAGTTTTCAACCATCACGCTAGGCTGGATTTTCAAGGTTCTTGTGTCTGTGTCTTACCATGAATTGTACGCACGTCTGAAAAGTCAGGATCCCTTTCTTCATTGGATGCCTTTGGGTGCCTAAAGTCAATGGATGCCTATCACAAATATGCATGCCACTAAAGAATGCTTAACATAGCCAAAACACACAACCAAGTTTTAGAACCTAGACGAAACTAGAAGTTTATTTTCTTAAAACTAAAAATTTTTCAACATTGAAGCTTTCATTGTATCTCATCCTCATGCAAACCTTTTCTTTAGGAAGCTAAAGACCTTGACGCAAGAAGACACCATTATCTAATTAGCACTGAAGTAAAACCTGGCATTTATGCATCACGGTTGAAAAGGCCACAGGTTTCCAAAAAGGAATACGAATTACGAAAAGCCAAACCGTTAAGCACTTTAGAAAGAAAGACACTTGATAGAGAGAAACTGATCCGTTCATATAATTCTGGAGTTGTTGATATGCCCCTGGATTCTGGTAAATTTAGCGATAGAACATCCGTTCCTCTGCCTCCTATTACAACCACGAAACCACAGGTGAGTCTTGCGCGCTATTATACACCAGTTTAAATGACTTCTTTAGGGTGGGACCCTAAGTGGGACCCTCGATTATACGAAAATATAAAAATCGATAAACAAATTAATTTTATGTTAGAGACTCTCTGTAATAAATGGTGCAATTTTATAACTGATTTAAGGCTTTTACCATGTATGATGCTATCCTACTTGGTAAGAGCCCGTGGATTCTATACCCACTTTTTAGGTATTTTAGGCATAAATCGGACCCAATTGTAAGGAATTTTCGAAGAAAAACCCACCCATATGAGGGGCACATACTTGTCAGCCTAAATTAGGGAGTGCCCCCCTGGGGGTAAGAGTCTTTCAAGATTTACACGTAACTGTATTTAATTGTCGTTTAATTTCCGATTTTGCTGAAAAATTTTTTTCTTCTTTGACAGGGTCCATTCAGGGAGCCGGCAGAAGTGGTTGCACAAAGATATAAAACGTTAGAGCCAACTTTAAGAGTTGCTACATCATACACCTCTGTTGAAGAGTCGAGGTTTGTGGCTCCATTATGACACATTTTTTGAAAATAGATGTCAGGGTCTTTTTAAAACAGAAACTGGACGAGCAAAACAATATCCCATCAGCTCATTCACTGATGGCTCATGCCCAGTATAGCATTTTGATCCCGATTTTGTTCCTTATAAGCTATCACTAGAAAATTCTTCTCTATCATTGGTGCAAATCTTGAAATGCAATGCATTAAAAAGTAAAGAGCGCAAAAAACTGAGAATATTTTGCCAGACCGCAGCAATTACATCTTCAAATGACTTTTTTCTTTTAAAGAATGCGTATTTCGTCATACACCACCTTGCTGAAAGGCCCGTTTGCAACGATAATAATGTTTACCTTAGTGTGTCTAACTTTTATAATGTGCGATTTTTGATTGAGCAAAAAATCATTTTTTCATAAATGCGTCTGAAATTCTTTTAGAATGCATTGCACGAATTCAAGTTATTTGACTAAATGTATTGCAATAAATTCGATTTGAAATACGAAATTCAATGCTAAAGAAGTCAAGAATTTGCGCGAAGGATGAATTGTCTATGTTGAACATACTCAATCTGGTCTCAAACTGTGCCAACATGTTCGGCCAAAATCGCCGCCAACAATTGTTGGCCAACATGTTGGCACGGTTTGCTATAGATGTTGGCCTGATAAACAACATTTCGTTGAGGAAAAATTGTTGGCCTACATTTTCATCCATTTGATCAAAATTCATGTGTTGGTACGGTTTACTATGTCTCGCCAACATGTTAGCACAACGTGATAAATTTCGGTTGTTATTTCTGAGTCCTTAGCTACCGTTTTTAGTTGGACCACGATTGTTTTTTCTTTTTCGTCGTCAACCAAAAGAGCGAGCAGTTAACAAACAGCTGCAAAAGATCATTTGTAGATGACATCAGCATCCCATACATCTCAGATCTTGTGATAGTATGGCAAACCGTACCAACATGTTGGTCCATTTGCAGCCAACATGTTGGCAAACTTTGTTGGCAGTGTTTGCGGAGGCCTTTTAGTTAGCTAGTATACTTAGTTAGTATTCTTATTTCCTAGGCATTTAATTTGCTTACTTTTCTGTCGTCCGCAGAGCAAAATTAAAGTCAAAGGAATGGACAAAGAGAGTTATTGAAGAAAAGTAAGTTTTTGATTTTAGGAAGCTTGAAGTTATTATTGTCCACGACATAACTCCATGGAAATACTGTTCAGCCAATCTGCACTTGGTAAAATTTTTTATGCAAAGCGTAAGGTTTTGCCACCAATTTTTCCTGGTTGTAATATTGGAGAAAATGCATTGCCAAAAAGTTGAGAAACTCCAGTACTGGAAATTTTTTGTTAGGAAACATTTCATCTTATATTGGGGAAAAATTTTATTTATTTCCCGTGAATTTCGTCTACAATAAAGCATTTCTATGACAAGCAGACAAACAGGACATCTATATACATTCAAATACGATCGATAAATGGGTTTGAAACATTATTCAGATAGAATAACTATGTTGCCAATATGGATATTGAAGAAACTCTTATACATTTTCAATACTCAAAATCTGAAAATTTTAAGAAACTTTCCGCACTGGATCAATTTTTTAGTTTCTTATGAAAAATACGTGTACTCTTAACTATGCTTTCCAATCATGTTCTCATCATGTAATTCTCTAAACTAATCTTTTAAGGACATATTTTTAGTCTCATACTGTAAATGCTAAATAATATGTTACATTTAATAAAAAAACAAGCCTATTTTGGCGGTGACTGACATTTCTAGAGCTTCATCAAAGTGAAGAATAAGATTTCCGATCAATCGAGTCAACAACGAATCTTGGAAGACTTGGAAGTCCTATTCTTCACTCCTAAATTGCTCCCTGTTAAAAGAGGAGAGAATTATCAATCACCCTAAAATTAGGCTAGTTCTGCCATTTAGATATAGCGTTTGTCGTTCGCGGAATCCATTTTTTTACCATTAATTCTTCAGGTTTCTTCCGTTCACGAAAAAACCCGAAAAATATCAACCACTTTTGGACACAAAAACGTTGCATGAAAGGTATGAATATGTTATATATAAGAGAATTTCAAAAATATAGACAACTTTATTTAAACGTTTCGATCTATGATCTTCATCAGTAACTTATATATATATCATTTTCAGTATTTGTTCATTTTATAACTTTCTTGTTCTGTAATCTACGATCGCAGAAAGACCTTTCAGAGAGCGATTTTTTGAGAATTTGAAATACGTAGGGTTCAGCAGAGCCATCTAAAAAGGCCAGAAACGGCAATTTTTTATGGAACTTTCCCACAAGATATTCCTCTGATTTTCAGTGAAAATACGTCACTTACGTATTTCAGGATTTAGGGTACTTGTAGATTTACAAAACTGTCATTACTAAGAGTGGACCTTAGTTGCTTAACTGATGCCTATGCGTCTTCTTATGCCCTGTTCCCACAACGAAACTTAGCCTAGGCTCGGCCTAGTTTTCGATAACATGAGCCCGGTGCGCGTTTAAAACTTTTGTTCGGCCTTTTTCTCAGCCTGAACCAACCCACCTCTCAGAACCACGACCAAGTTTCCCAGGCTAAGCCACAGGTTTATGCATTTACGCTAGCCTGGGCAAGGTTCAGGTTTGCATAAAATTTGGCCGAGCAGGCTAGTTTTTTTTAGTATCAACTGCCATGCCTTAAGCTTGCTGCGGTTAAATCCTGGCTTTCAAAATCGTTGTTGGTAAGAAACCTAATGTGTCAACCACTGGTGTCGATCTTGCCGCACCGCAGTGCCGCACAAATTTTGTGACGTATGTTTTACCGTAGCTCAAAGGCATTGTGCCAACAGTCAACACCAGTGGGTATTCTAAACAAAGAACATTCATTGTATAAAAATTTACCGAAAGGCCTTAATTGACTGGTTTATGTATGTCAAGTAATAAGCTAGAGTCCAGAAAAATATTCCACCTTCCTTCAGACAAAAATACGCCTATGCTGAAACCTTCTTCACATTAGCAATGAAAAACAGCCGTGTCTTGGTGGATTGGCAAAAGATTATCTTGTACTAATTCACCCTCATCCTGTTATTGTCCATGTGACCATTACTCTTCCTGACAGTAGTTTAAGCCACTTTTAAATTGGTTTCATGCCTTTAAGATATAGGTTCCCAATGGGTGTGCAATGGGTATGAGATTCTTGGCAGTGGATCTGGGATCTGAAAACTTCATAATTTTGGCTAATCTGACAGCAAGAATAAAAACAATTTGTTTTCTAGGCCTGCTTATGGGACAAAGCATTTCAGAGATTTAGATACAAACAAGAGAATTCAGCAAAAGGTGCGTTACATATGCATATTACTTGGTGAAAGCATTAATTACTTTATTTGTAGAAAGTGATTTGATTTTCATCAGTGGTCTAGTCGTTTTTATTCAGTAGTTCCATGAGCTCACAATCAGGTCGTCCTGTTGGATATATTCCGCAATCTTAGCCGTGGCAAGAACGTCAAATGTTCTTCTAGAAAACTATGACTGTAAAATCCTAAAAATCAACAGGATTCACATTGCTTTTGAGCTGGGCTTAGGGAGGATAAGATGGATACTTCGCTATGAAGTCTGCTTCAGGTAGGTCATTGCAGTCTTTGCCGTCGCAAGAGTCAGTGGAATCCCTTAAGCAAGCAAATTAAATGACGCAAGTTTCCAGTTGTGAAAGTAAAAAATGCGGCGTAAACAAACAACTGGGGTAGAGCCAGTCTCTGTCTATTCCAACATTTCATAGTCATCTGGGTTGTCGATGAAGATGTTTTGATTTTCAAGTCCACTTTTAGAGTTCTTGTTTTGGATCGTATTCTCTGCTCTGTCAAGTACAACGACTTCATTGAATCGCGGATGCCAGGGTGCTCCAGGCTTTATGTTGCGGTACACTTTCCCGTGAAATTCACAGAGACATTTAGACAAAGTATTGGCTCTCTGGACACAGATAATAAAAACTGAACTAAGTAAATAAGCCTAATTTATCTTTACCGTATATTTTTTTCTAGGAATTTCAGCGGTTTGTCTCACCGATTCCTGTCTTCGAGAAACTTGGTAAAACATACTGAGAATGTAGCTCGTCTAAGGCAATAACAATCAAGTTCTGCAGACAATTTATTGGTAACACTGTTGATTAAATGCACCTTATTTTTGTGTACATATTATATATTTTTGCGTTAAATGATATGTGAGAAGACGAGTCTTGTGCTGTACGTCCAAGTGTATGGAATGTATATATTAGGCATTTATAGACGACAAAACCTTTTTGGAACTGATGCCTTTTGTCTTTGGACACTCACACTGCTATGTTCAGACGTTTTTGTAGCATTTCAATTCAAGTCAATTCAATTCAATATTCATTGGTGCAAACTTCAGCCGCCATATTGACTTTCGGGGTTCCTACGAAGTACAGAAACACAGAATAGAAGAATAAGACGTAAACAAATACTTGCATTCAAAGTCTCCTTTTCTTCGGTTTCTGATCAACTCGCCACACTGCTTACTCTCCACACGACCAAGTTGCCACACATTTTAATGTTACCAGGTTATAATATAAGTCACTGTGTTCTAGTCAACTCGCTACGCCTTAGTGATCAACTCGCCTCACTTTGAAATTCAAATTAAAAAGAAATTGGTACAGTATGCGTTTCTCCATGAAAATCTCGTAAAAGCTTTCAAGAAGGCTTTTCAGCGATTCATTTAAAAAATTTGGGTTGCTGCTCCCAAAGCCCCTTTTATCACAGTTATGGAGTTGACTTATTCAGGTAGATGTGGCATGTCATTTTTTGTAAGAGGCGAGTTTTGGCATGTCATTTTTCAAGAGACCAGATATGCGGAGGCTTGACTGTGGCGTTGGCAGTTTCGCGAATCGACCTGTTACTGGTGGTGCCCCCAGACTCCTGTTTCTCACGCTGATAGAGTCATACTTGTACAAAATGTGGGGAGTCGTCTTTTTAAGAAGCGAGTTGACCAGATGTGCTGCAACTGGACTGTGGCGAGTTGACCGATCCCCACTCTGTTTCATCACTCGATATTATGCTTGATTCGGGCACGACCACCTAACAGAAGTCGTCAGGCAATATCTTTTCAAAGCAAATGGGAAAGTGAGTTGAGAGGAAAAGAAACGGATCGATACGGATTCAAAAGATCCGATTATGGGTACGATTTCAGTCCGTTTACACGAGGACGGATTGCGAACGGATCCAAATGGATCCACTTTTTTAGCGTATTCATGCCAAAATGTGGGAAGTGCCCTTCGGAAAATTAAACGGATCCATGCGTAACCGTGTAATCGAAAAGCCAATCTTGATCTATTTCCCTTTAAACGCGGTCTTAAGTTTACGTCGGCGTTTCAGGCCATTTTTCCCTAAGTAGCATTCTAACTTTTTCTGTTACAATACTTTGGCAGAAATGTTTTGTTGCCATGATTTTGTTTATATTTAATGTGTGAAATTATCTTTAATTTCGTATCCTGTTTAATTTTCAATGAAATCTTGAAAAAGCAAACATAAATGTAATTGCTAGAATCGTCATTACAGTACTTGTAACAAAGTAATTCCCACGTTGCGTAATAATTACATGCTATTTTTATTAACAACGATTGCCTAATTATTGCCTAATATAGTGCGTTTGTGTCAAAAATGACTGATAATTAAAGTAGTTTGAAGAGTAGTTAACATACTGTAACTAACACGTGAACAGAGCCATTGATTTGTTTACATAATGTACCATACATACATAGGCCAAAAAGCAAGCGATTCGTATCAGTCTAAGCCAAGTCAAAGTGTGCTTGCGCGCAGGGCCGTGGCAAGTTGCGTAAAGCAAAAATTTCAGCCCGGGCTGAAAAATTGCTTTTTCATGAGAAATCTCAATCTCAACCCGTTTAAGCGGGTTGAAAATCCCAGCCGGCCCAGCTAAGGAGGGCTATGTTATCGCAAACCCAGTTTGTCCAGTTTTGAAGTGTACAGACGGTACAGACTTGAGAGTAGGGCTGACTTTGCAGCCCGCTTAACCGGCCCGGCGGTGCGTGAAAACTCTCATACAAGCAACCCCCAAGCAACCCCCAAAACATCCAAAATATGCTTCAGAAAGTGACACGTGCTCGGCTTGTGGCACAAAATGATTCCGAGGCTGTAACCTGCTCGGCTGAATAGAAAGGAAAATCACGTTTGAACGGCGTGTTTATTAAAAGATTTGACCCTTTGTGTAAATTGTTTCCTGACAATATACGAAATCTTCCGATTCGTCTGGCGTTTTGTTTTCAGGGAAACTTATAAACTTATCGCTAAAGTTTGCAGAATTCACAGGAGAATTGAGCAACAGCGAAATAAATGTAAAAAATAAATAAGAAAGAAATTCGCGCCATAATTTTTCGCTTGGCTACGTCGTCATCGCGCCTGTCGATACGCATGACTGGTTTCATATGATTAGGACTATCTGTCTTTTCATTGGAGAAACCTGGTTGACGTTGTCATGCCAACTACCCTAATGCCTTGTGGTGTCGGCCATTGTGATAATAGGATAGCCATGCCATGTATTCTCCGAACTGAAAGTTTTCTTCGCTAAAAGGGACTACAAAAACACAAAATCAACACTCCCTTGCCATTCCGAATCCCCTGGTGATTATTCTTCGTGAATTATCAGGTATGTAAGTGATTTTATGTGCGTCAAATTAGAGTTTTTTAAAGGCCTGTTTTGTTCGCGTCATGAACAATTTCGAAGCTTGTCACATGTGGTTACCATGCCTTCGAAAAATTCGTTTTTGATCTTTTATATCATTTTCATTTGATTTTCAAGATACGGTACACGAATGAAATAAAAATTTCACATATTTATGCTATATTATTAGACTCAAAAGTATTATTTCAATTTTGTTTGATTTGTTTTAAGAATTTCTAGAACTTTAATATTTTGTTGTCGTCATACTGGTTGCCATTTTTGCGTTGTTATCTTGTCAAAGTTGGAACGCCCGCTAAGTGGAAAATTTACGCATTTTTTCGTAAAATACACACACTTATGTAAATGAAGTATATCTTTCTACATCATAATTTATCATAAATGATTTCAAGCATAAACATGAATAAAAACAACGAACGAGTTTGTTGACATGTCATTGGTTTCGGAAGGGCCTAGTCATTCTCTTTATGATTAGAATCTACTTCTGTGTGTGAAGTGGTAGTAGTTTACGGGACACGTATAGTGTCGAATTTTTGAGAATATCGATAAGAGAGGTGCCCCCTAAAGCTTAAAAATTTATAGGGAAAGAACCAAGTACTTGAAGTTGAAAAAGCCATGTGCTGTGTTGCGCTTGTCTTGTTTTGTACCCGATACCCACGCCACATTTTCAACGAGGAAATGCTCCCGCTGCCCCACGGAAAGAAATCCTTGTGAAAGATCAAACCAAAGTTTGGCTTCGTTACTAAGCTCTTGAATTTTCGAAATTTCAATAGCCTTTAACTTTTTCCATTTAAGTTTTTCCAATGCATCATTTCAAAGTTCTTTTTTCATAAAACTTAATGAGTACCTAGTAATCTAACCGAAGAACAAAGACAATGACAATAATTGTCATATATAGATATGCAGCATAGAAAGGTAGTATCATAAGTTATGTTACTGTTAATTATTAATTTATTTGATGGCTTTGGACATGATCTCTATTAAAATTGCACAGAGTTTAATAAACACCATGCAGAGAGGTCAGGAAATGAAGTGGAGTTAAGAAAAACAAAATTAGTGTGAATATGGTTGGATCACATTGCTTAGGTGTGGAAAACAACACCATGGTTTCCAATATACATTTTCCCTGCTTGGTTTGAAATGACAAATTTTCCATTATTTTCATACCTTAGAAAAAAAGAAAACTTTTAGACTTAGACTCTATGTATTTTTAGCTATAAGATGGCTTTCAGAGTTAGCACACACAGAAGTTTGTATACATTTCTAGAAAGCTGTTTTTTAGTTACCTTCCTGAAGTTTTCAGAAGTTTTATAGAAGTTTTAGAAATTTTATAAACAAAAACATTTACTTTGACCCTTCTGTAAGGCTTATACTCTGGGGAGTGTCAGATGAAAGAAGCTTCAAAGTATGCCATATAATGTTTCTCCTTTTCGTCACATTATCTCAAGAATAAAGATCTATTCAGCTACCTACCAAGATGCTTATGAGAGATCAGTACTGTAGGAACACAGCATTTTTTTTTGGGGGGGGGAGGGGCACCATTGTTCTTCAAACAATACACATTTTTTTATAAGAAACCACTTTATAAGAAACCCACTAGCAAGATTTCTTGGCAAATTACAATAGATTCTTTTGTTCTTTTGTTTCTTAAAACAATAGAAACAATAGTAAATTTAAGAAACTCTTACCAGTGAGGCTTTAGCTATGTTTCTTATAAAAAACATGTACAAACAATAGGCATCCATACTGCTCGTACATCAAAACAATGGATTTTGTAAATATTGGGGGGCACAAGTCCAACCTACCCCTCCCCCAACGCATATGGGCCTGTGAGGGATTGGGTGATTAATAAAATGCCAACCCAGCAAGAAAGGGGAGGGTAGTAGGAAATTGGTAAATTTTTACCATTTCGATGAATAAAAAAGAGTGTGTCAACCTGGTTTTTTCCAGGACCCATAATTCTCTACTGCTGGGCCTGATTAGAGTTTTGACAAGAGTTTTGACCATCTTTGAAAAACGTGATGTGGTTTTGTACACGGATTGGTTCTAAGAACTTAGATGGAAAATGAAGAAAATATGTTCAGACACAAATGGAAACTTGATCCTTTTTTGAGCATTCAAAAGTTCTGTCACTAAGGTGAAACCAATTGTCTAACCAATGAATTTTGTAATCAGTATAAAAAGTGAAACAACCAACAAGTCATTGATATGTTTATCAAAAAGAAAATTAGAGTTTCCCTTCCAGTTTTGGTTTTGGCCCAACTTTCCAAATTGTTCATGTATTTTAATAGACTGGCTGCTTACTTGGATGTGGGAGTTTTTTCAAGGAATGCAATTTTTCATCAAGAATCAAAATTTTTTCCTGCATTACATTACATATCTGAGGAGGAAGGGGGGGGGGCTCTTAGGTTGTGAATGCTGCTTTTCTAAAAAAAAAGCATTTTGCCCCTTATTTGTTTGTTGTTAAGCCCCAATGTAAATTTTTCATTCTCCCTATGCCTTCTTCCTAAAAATAGATGTCAAAGTCTATAGTTATAAAAAGTTTCTCCATGGTGAAAAATGCCAAAACATGATATTGCACAAAATATTTTTTGAACTCAAACCCTCCCGCAACCCTGTTTGCACCCCTATTAGAGACAAGAGCTTCATTCATAAGGTTCACCCTGTTTCTTTTAGAAATTTCTGATCGTTTAACTGGTTCAATAAATTTTGGGAACGCATATAACTTTGACAGCTAGTATAGTACGTATAGTATTTGTTTCATTTGGAATGAAAGGTCAAGCTGAAATGTTGCAGCTTGGGTGAAGTGTGTTTGTGAGAAATTTCTTTTTGCATCTTTCCTCCTTTACTTAGCAATGACGGTTTGTGCTACAAAAAGAAAGTGAAACGCAACGCCACTCTAGTTTCCTAGTATCGACGGTAACGGTAATTATAAAGTTAATATATCGAAAATCAACTTGGGCTGCCGAGGCTTAAACTCCAGAAAACCAGTTCGTTTTTTTTTCGAGCACGAACCATGCTAACTATACAATGCATACATGAACCGAACAAAGGGAAACTTGGGGGAGGCGTCGGAGCGACAAATCGACAGAAGTCGAGTAAATGGAAGCATTCAGAGAAGGTTATCTTCCTTTCACCAATGCAGTACAAAGTAATGATTATGTCAAATACGCAAATTTGTCGACATTCCGCACAGCACTCGGGCAACTAGTTCCTTTTTGATGGAAACTAGTCGACAAACGTGGTTCCAGTTCCAGAGAGTTGGGCATGTTCTACTTCTGCGATTAGTGGACAACTGAAAACTGATTCCCGCAAATCGGAGTCGATCTATCGTATCGTAGGTCGACATAAACATGGCTTCAAGGAACATGAAGGGATTATATTGACATATTGTTGTTTTGGTAAAAAATATGTCCTGGGAAATTTTAGTTGTTTTTCGTTTGATCTCTAGGGCAAAACACAATTCGTCAAAACGAAACTCAGATTTTTCACGTTTCTTGCAGCAGCGAAGGTAAATATAATGTTTTTGCTTTAGAAGTGCAAGCCACTCACACCCGCCAAAGCTCTAGTAGAAGATGAAACACCTCGTAAACAATTTTGAAAAACAAGCTGTCAAAACCGCGCTAAGAAGCTTTCCGCTATCTTGTCGTAAAACCCAAGTCCTCAGCTGCGACGCGGGCAGCGGCACAGTGAACGACGCAATCAAAACACTACTTGAATTCAATGGCAATGTTCTCAAATCCAATCATTTGAACCGGTTCAAGGTTAATGAAAACGCGTATAATCTGGATTATCGTTTCTAAACACTGTTAGTGAACAATTTGCACAAGAAGCTACACATGAAATCTTATTTTCAAAATAATTTATATCCGCGTCAAGCTGCTCGCGTGTTCTTAAAATTTGACCTTCGCCGATATTTTCTCTCAAATGACCTGTTTTATGGAACAAGTCGTAAATCAAAAGTGTTTACACTCATTTGCGCACAAGAAACGGCTTCTTTACAAGAACCAGGTCCCAGATCCCAACTAGGTATATAAAACTGCCTTTGGTATTGTCCTATGCGAGAAGGCAACAGATTATGATGGTAAATCATACCAATCGCTTAGACATGTTACCTGAGCCCCAGTTATCGCTCATGAAACCAAGACTAACAAAGAACTGAGATCGCTCAAACTGGAATTGAGTGTCCAGCAATTCAACCCAATGGCGATAACTACGACCGAGGTGATAAGTCATACCAATTGCCCACAGTGCCCATCTTATACGTGCGGAATACCAGAGGGACCATCGCAGCCGAGCCAACCATTAATACTTGTGAGCCATTTTACGACTAGGAACTCTTGTATAACCCTGTCATCCTTAATTAAAATTACTTATGGTGAAATTTTCTAGAATACCCCCCATTCTGAAAAGTAGACTTCGTCGGAGACTTCCGATTCCAGACGCCAAAACGCACTTTCTTGAAAATAGAAGACTTGAGAGAGGTTGAAACTGAGAATCCTATCTCTGCAAAGTCTACCCAATCTTCCAACTCCGGGGTCAGGAGAGCTTGGAGCCTTCAAAGTCTCCGATTTTTCCAAGAGGTCCAAAAGAACATGCTTCCGATCTTTCGGAAGTCTCCAGAAAAAAGAAGACGCATAAAAAGTTCCCAAAAAGAACACAAACTTTATTTCCCCGACCCAATAGATCTCGATGTTCTCTTTTCCGAAACATTAAGCTATTGCTCTATGGCTTATTTTTGCTTTTACGTTAATTTCGTTCACAGTAGTCCTCTGCTTCAAGCAAACACAAGACTCGACCCCGACCTCCCTGTCCATGACATAACTCAACCCCTTCTTTAACGGAAAATTAAAAGACATATATTGGCTGATTAACTCAACGCTCTTTGATATAACAAAGCCGTAACTGTAACCGCATAATATTTTTTTAATTTATCAAAATATTTTCAATTTCGGTAACATCTACCGCGTATAATTAGCGATTAGGTAGACATTTAAAGGAATAAGAAATATGGTTTTTATGTTTTAATACATGATACCCGACAAAGCTTCAGTTGTATTTTCGGCTTTCTAAAGCATAATAAGCGACATTGTAGCTCCCGCTCATCCTGTTAGTCATTTATAGCTAAGTTTCGGCTGCTGAGTTGTTGAGCTTGTTGTGTTGTTGCGACGAGTCAGTTATTTCTCAGCTATCGTTCCCTAAGAGGAATATCACCGCATCCTTTCATCAGAGCAGAAATTCGCCATTTTTATGTTCGAAGAATTCGAACATATTGGGGTGGGGTGGATGTCACTCACTCACTTCGGTCTTCTAACTCCTGGTTCGAATCCCGTGTGTTGTTGTATGCCACGTGTAAATAAATGCTACTGATATGTGTATTTATTTTATATATGTGTATTTCTCTTTAGGTCATGATGATGATGGAAAGACCAATACAACAAGAACAGTCAAGTGAAGTCACACCAGAGCAAAGCCCTTGCTCACGAAACACACTTGAAAGATACAATCTCAGTCGATCAGCTGGTAGCAATTATCTTCATTCAGCGTTAAACAGAGTCAAAGTGAATCTTAGTAGCAGCTGCTTTGCAACATTACGTGGGAAAAAAGGACCTGTTGATAACGATGACTTAACTAATCTAAGCTGGCTTCATGATAGAGACATTTTAAAAGGCATTTCCCCATCACCTAAACCAAGATCAAATAACTCAGAAGATAAGATTCACCATAGATTTACACTTAAAGACTATGAAGCATTCTTAGAAGATGATAACATTAGTGGATGTGAAACAATTACTGTTCCTAAGTTTGCAAGAGAAAATGATTCCTCTAAACCACCATATTCATTTTCGATGCTTATTTTCATGGCAATTGAAAGTTCACCAAACAAGAGACTACCAGTCAAAGATATCTATTCCTGGATTTTGGACAATTTCACTTATTTTAGAAATGCGCCACTCGGATGGAAGAACTCAGTCAGACACAATCTATCTTTGAATAAATGCTTCAAGAAAGTAGATCGTGATAAGTCTCAGGTACATAAAATAGTTTTTGAAGATACCTTGATTCTTTATGCGTAATTAAGGCTGTGTTTGTGTTGATCAATACAGCTTTGCTTTGATGCGACTTAATTTTGGATTTTGAAGCTTATTAAGATTTTCGGAATACGGAATCCCAGTAGTTTGAAGGTGCGTTTTTTTAGCAAAGCAGAAGTTTTTATTCAATATATTTGTACCGTTCTTTTCATTACAAGGTACTTCACTTTCCTTGACCGAACAGCGAAACAAGCTGAGTTTTTACCGCTTGACAAGTCGATCACATGTGGTCTTGCAAGAAAGGGGTTGGTCACTGAGATACTCAGTAAAGGTCTGCACTCTTTTGTAGGACGTGTCAGATTTTTCAGACTTACTGTACCACGTCGGCTGTAATGCTACTAACCAAGAGGCATTTTAATTTTCGGAAGAATGTACGAGAAAAGTGCTTTAAAGAGACTACGGGTCTGATAGAGCTCTCACGGTATTTCATTTTACCAACTTTGTTCCTGCTTCCATCTAAGTTCAGATATAGGTTGTTGAAGGTGCTATTGCGTTGGTCTAATCCAACTCGTGGTGTCAGGAGCTTATAGTGAGGGTTGCGCAAAAACCGTACTTGCATCTCACCTAGTTGAGGTCTTGTTAGATTTTTTATTTCTAAGATCCAAGCGACCTGCACTAAATAAACCATTTCATTTTCACCTTCGATAAAAATGGATTAAAGAACTTATGCAACGAAAATTGACGTGTTGATTTTTTTATTTAAAATGAAAATTCAATCTTTGCTGATCATTTTGATATCCATTTTATACTTATCAGATTACTGTATGTGTTTTAAAAAGTTGATTGAAAAGAGGTGCTAGATGCGAATTTTTGACTCGATTTGTGCTATCATAATGGGTACCCGTTGACAAATTTCCAATGGCGGAGTATAGGGGGGAAAAGTTTGAAGCTGCATAGCTCCTGAGAGAACCAGTAAATCTCCTCTGGAATAGTCAGTAAATGAATATCAATCTTTTCTGCATCAAATGAGATACTTTTGGAGTATAACAGGGCTATAGGGGGGCTATAACTGCCCTTTCAAAATGAGCAGTTTGCTGTGAAATTGTATGATTCTTCTTAATTAATCTTTTTTATTTTGTTTGAATAGGGAGTAGGTAAAGGATCATTATGGTGCATTGATCCTGAATCAAGACCAACATTATTACAAGGCATGAGGAAGAACCAAGTTTTATTGGCTCAGAATGAACCGCAAGGTCCTGCTTCATTCTTATCTACTCCGCCACCTTCTCCTGGAAACAGGTACCTATAGTTGTTTTCTATATACATTGCTTCCTCTATCATCTGGTCACTGTGGGCCAAATTTTTTTAATCAGTGTGAACGGGTAATTTCGTTATTTTTGTTTAGAATTGTCGTTAAATTAAAACTGTCAGGGAGATTAAGGGCCTAAAATCCACCCTTACAAGTACATACCAGTACAAAAACTACATTATGCAACTCCCAGGACATAATATGCATAACTCTATCACAATTTCCCTAATTATTTTGTCGGTTACAATTTTAACTCGTATATATTCGCCAACCACTGTGTAGTATTATTATCTTGTAATAAATTTCGTTCTTATGGTTTTTTATCCTTGAAACAAGATATTGAAAACTTTCATCTTTTTTCCAGTTTCAATGGTGGAAATCGAAGTTATAATTCAGGTTAGTAAAAATTATATGCGTTTTTTTCTTGTTAATTCTATTCTATTCCAGCAAATTCAATATTTTTATGTAAATGGTTGTTGCAGTTGCTAATTGTTGCCGTTGCTTTCTGCGAAAATTTGGACTTATATGTTATAAGTCTACTCTAGGACTCGCTACACATGTCTCTGTTATGCTCCTTAGAAGTGATAGGGCGCTAGTAACAGAAGCGCCTCTTCCTGAGCTGCCCTTAACAATAACAACATTACTTAAAGCGAGGGGGAGGGACTGGTGTGGCAAGTTAACAGGCCTACATCTAGGTACTTCATTCTTGCGATTGTCTATGACCTGCATAAAGAAATGAACATTACTTGCCTGTTTGTTGATTATGTATGCAATCTTAAACCTGATTTCAAGTAGAACGCTATGTCGCTGAAGTTTTGGCATTTTATGCTAGCTGTCTTTGAAAATACTTGTGGGTTCGAATCTCGTCGGGACCACTTTCCACAAGCCTACAGTCAACTCAGCTGTCCATCCTTCCGAGGTCGGTATGTCGAGTACCCAGATTTCTGGGGTAATAACTGACAGTGTCCCCAATTAGTAGAAATGCTAAATACCTAAATACCACATAAATAGAGTTATTATTATTATTATTATTATTATTTGTGTAACTCGGAAGTTTTATTGCTTCACTCTATACTGTATGTTGCCAATTTAAAACCAACTAACTGCTTTTTGTTCTAGATGGATCCTTTGCAAGAGGTGGTTCCCCGAATTTCGGTAAGTTCGCTTTTCTAGTGCAAAATTTAATCGTATAGTCTTCACTCCTCAAAGCTGCATAACTCATCCCCCCTAATTTTTGCACATATACCGGGCGAAAATTAATGGTGGGGTATTTGTGAAGTGACTACACGAAGTTGCTTTTTCTTGTTGTTGTAAATTATCTTATTCCTTCTAATAAGACCTCAACCGAATAAGCTCAAACCCTGGGATTAAAAATTATTTTAATGACCTCCATCCTCGAAAAAGCCCCCCCCCCCCTTTAATACGAGTTATCATGTTCTAGTTCATTCTCTTAAATTAGGACAACGACAACATTTCTTTTGAAAATGGAAATGAAATTAGAAGCATTCAATGTAATTTTTTATAAGCCCACCTCATCTAAGTACCTACTTGAATTAGCGCCCACCCAAAAAGGTCCAAAATTGATGAGTCCCTATGTGGCTAATTCGACGATTCAGGTATGCATTACGAAATAACCGTGTTTTGTATAAAATGAATATACGTGTGTTCGAAAATTCATGTCAGTTGTTTCCTTGCATCTCCTATAGTAATTATCTTTGTTCTTTGTTGCAATGAAATGATTGTTCTATTTAGATGATAAAGAATTTGATGCTGCAGCTGCAATGTGCACTATGAGCACACCAAAAGAACTTAGAGCAATTGAGCGTGAGTGCAGATATTTTTTAGCTGATTTTCAGGCAAGATCTTTTGATATGTCTTTCGCTTGCAAGATGTAGATAATGCCAAATGCCCTATAAAGAAAAACAAAACTCCTAAATTTCACCCGTTTCAAGCTGCGTTTTTTGTTGATTACCATGTAATTACATCTTCAAGCCAACAAATCTTATTCTAGACATTTCAGATGCTTTGTTACATTTAAAATGTAATTCCGCATTATTTGCCCTGCCTCCTCAACTTTTAGAGAACAAGAGTGTTGATGATTGATCACTCCCTTCACCCCTGTATTGTTTTCAAAAGTTTGGTCTTTCAGGTTGTCAGAGTCGTCGGGAAAGGCTCGGAAGACCTAATATCAAAAATAGGTTCTTACGACTGGCTGTCGTTCACAAGACCCGAGCAACTCAAAAGACTTCTCAAATGTTGTTCCCGCGAGTTCTTACCACTTGTGGATCATTAAAAAGACCCGAACAGCTCAAAGACCCAATTTTCCTACAAGCGCTTACGACTTGCCGTCGTTTTTGGGGTTCCCAAAACATTAGGCCTAATATTAAGGGGTCAGCAGGAAATAGTGGCATGGACCCCCCGGTATTGAAAGTTAATAAGTTATCCCCCTTGGTTCAATAATACGAGGCAAAACCTTCCTCCGCTCACAGCCGTTGAACCGCCAATATTTTTAGACTCTGCCTTACTTCGAGTATAGCAGTAAAGTTTTCGATTAAGAGACATACGTTGATGCGTCTTCGTTTTCTCAATCTAATGTGTTTCTTTGATCCGTATAGATGAGAGAATACGTAGTCAAACAAGCACTCCAACAGAAGATGTACGTTCAAGTCCAACATTATTAACCAGATGGAGAAAATTTATTGAACCATTGTCAGATAGTGATTCAAGTACTGGATCTGTTGACGGAACACCCGTACGGAAGCACAAAAACAGGTATACTGTCGATCTATCCTATATCCATTTCTTTATTTCCTCTAATAGACGGCCTTCACATGACTATGAGACCAGAATTGAAACTCACGCCGAACCGAATTTGAACATTATTGATTTGGCTTGCGCTCACATGGTTATTTCACTTCGAGCTATTTGATGCGGAAAATTGCAAAGCTATTCAAATATGCCATCTGGCACCGAATTGAAAAAAATTGAAAGACTAAACGCCGGCCTGAAATTTCAGGTTAGTCTGAAATGCTTGAGTTCAGGTTTGATTCCACCTGAGTTTCATTTCGCCCTTTTGCATGTGAACACGATTAGAGCTGTTACCAAACCCCGAACTGAGTCTTAGGTCGGCTTGAGTTTAAATCAAACCGATCCGAAACTTCTCTTGTGAAGGCCATCAAAGAATTTATCCTCTACTGAACTGTGTCCAAATAATTATCCTTATGTAATCTCGTTGCTTAATGCAAGGGAGGTCTTAAACACTTAACGTGAGGATTATTAAACGGGGGGGTTCGTTCACTTAGATTTATTCATTCGTGCATAATTATGGAAATGAGAAATTTTTCTGATGCTATAACAGCTATAAACTGTATGAAGGAACACACGGAGAATGCACAAACATCTAAAATGAACGCTTGCTTGTCTTTAATTGGGGTCAAAGACACTTTCTTGGACTGAAATCAATAACCGGGGGGGGGGGGGGGTCCATGGACTGAAATCAATAACATCGGGATTCTGTATTTTCAGAAAAAATCTGTAAATTTATAAGCGTCCCCGGACTTGTTAGCACGTGGGAACAACAATCCTGGCTTAGTAGCTAACTGTTGGTGGTGTTGTTTAAGTAGTTCGAAATTTAGCGCGACATTTATTTATGGTTGGGTGATGAAATAAAATTATCCAAGGACGGGTCTTCAAAATATTTCATTGTCCACACCCTACAAAAAATAGAAGAGTTCCCCCACCGAGGTTTAGCAACAACCAGCAATATTCAAAATATGCCCATTATTATAAGGGAGGGGAGGCCGCAAATAAGTAGGTCAGTTAGAAATCCGTTGGATATCACGTGTTACTTTTGACAGGCCTGCTGGTGAATCTGGTACCACGTATACCATAGCAAATCTTCTAACTGATGTCAGTCTACGCTCATCACAGAGTATGAAAAGAAGTGCCAACTGGAAAGAGAAAAGAAGACTTAAAGATTCAGGTGCAGATCTTCACGATGCTTACTTCTTAGGAAATCACAGTGAAGATGATGATGATAATTTCAGCGATGAAGAAATTGATTATAACATGAAGAAGCTAGTTGAAAGAGACACGCTAGGTGACAGTGGTTATGGTGAAGTAAATCTATCAGTTATGTCTGATCATACTTATTTCAAGACACCAAAAAGAGCAAGGCAACAACAGAGGTCCCAGAAGAAGGGTCTTGAAATGGGAGCTCATGCCTTGCTTAGTCTAGCAAAGGCAGCTACTGAGCAGCTAGAAGAAAACAGAATTCAAAAGCAGGAGTAGTCAAGACTGCAACTAGTGAAAGAAAACAAGACAGCCTGCCGTTCAGAAGGTAATTGAAAGATGTATATCTCAGTGTTTGTGCCATCTTCGAAATGCTGTACCCGCTAGGTGCTTCCGATCGTAATGTTGTCTCACATAAAGTTAATTGCCCTAAGTGAACGCTGTCATGACAAGCTTCGGTTAAGCAGATCAGAAGTTCGGTTAAATCTATAAACTGCTTTTTTACGTTATTGGGTGGATAGGTTGCTATATTGTCACACAAGACATAAGGCTATACGCGTATCTTATGACGAAATTAATAAAACAAAGTCTGCAGTGAATAAATAACAACATAAAAATCATAACCAGACTATCATTGTTTTAATTGTTCCGAAGTTTTGCATCCCTCATACACTGAGAACGGCCTATTGTCGTAACCTATTAACCCTATGGTCATTTATGCATTTCTTACGAAAGGCTTTTTGCATTTCCTATGAAAGGCTTAATTTGTTTCGGAATTCGGTGCGGTAATTTTCCCACAAACATTATGACGATCCATTACATGGGTCAGTCAACAATGCAATCGAATTTATGAATTCTCGTGAAAATAGGAATTTCTTTTACATTAAACGTCTTTACCCAAAGTATCGGGGCTTGAGAATGCGTCATAAGGCCTGAGAACTCAAAAAAGGATTGTAAAAATTTTACATACTGAATCTACTTTTTATGGTATTCACTTGACTCTTGTTCCCATATATGGGATATTTAAAACTTATATAATGAGGTTGCCCTCTCCTTATATTTGAAGACAATCTTTGGTTTTGATACGTGGCTTTATGTCTTGTGTGACTAAGTTTGCAGTTTCTTGCTTTGAAAATGTTAATGCATGATAAATCGTTTGATGTTGCCATGTCAAGAAGTCTTTCAGTTGACTTTTATCTTTGGTTTTAGTACAGAACATTTTAACTTTATTTTACGATCTTTTATTGATTTTAAATGCTTTTAACTGTCGTTAATAAATCTAGGCAATGCGGATACGAATATTTTGAGCTGATACAAGGTTTGACGTTTTATGCGGTTTAGGCTATGGCCAAACTAGGAGACTGGTCGCGCGCGACACTGTATTCGGCGTTTCTCCCAGGGTGGCTAAAAATGTTTGACAAGTGAGCAACATGTCCATCCCCGAGTCATTTGCATGTCGCGGAGACAAGAAATGTTTCTGAAAGAAATGTCCCAGTAACATTTGCGTGTCTCTTGCTACAATTTTGTTGCGCGCTGCAAAGTTTCCGAGGTGGCTAGACTCGGAGACACCGAGGGGACATCAATGTCGCGCGCAACATGTCTCCTGGTTTAGCCAAACCTTTATTCTCTTTGAATTGAAATCGAAAGACATTGGCCTATCAAGTGGGGGTAACAGCTATGATCAATGTACCGATGTACTGGCCTTTTTTTCAAGCGTACCGGTCAGTATTCGTGACAATGTCCCGGTGTACCAGTTTTCATACATGCGCGTGTGATGGCTTTGATTTTTCAAGTGTACTATCTACAAGATTGCCTTAGTACCGTACCGGGTCAGTTTGAGCCTGCGGGTGCTCTGTACCGGCGTACGAGGAAGCTGTCAGCCCCACTATAGAGGTATAGAATGTAAAGAAAAGGCAGTTATGGATGAGCGTTAAATGTTCGTATCTGCATAGTTTAGATTATGTTTTCTACATACAATCACCCTAGGTAATGTCTGCGCAGTATTGTGGAGGATGTGCAGTAATGTGGAGGATTTTCGCAGTAATGTGGAGGGTGTTCAGTAATGTGGAGGATATCATCAGTAAGGTGGAGGATTTTTGCAGTAATGTGGAGGATGTTCAGTAATGTGGAGGCTATCTTTCAGTAATGTGGAGGGTGCGCAGTAATGTGGAGGGCTATCTTTCAGTAATGTGGAGGATATCATCAGTGATGTGGCGGTTGCGGAGTAATGTGGAGGGCTATCTTGAAGTAATGTGGAGGGCTATCATAAGTAACGTGGAGGGCTATCTTTCAGTAACGTGGAGGATGTTCAGTAATGTGGAGGACTATCTTTCCGTAATGTGGTGGCTGCGGAGTATTGTGGAGGGCTATCTTAAAGTAATGTGGAGGGCTATCATCAGTGATGTGGAGGGATATCATCAGTAATGTGGTGGTTGCGGAGTAATGTGGAGGCTATCTTGAAGTAATGTGGAGGGCTATCATCAGTAACGTGGAGGGCTATCTTTCAGTAACGTGGAGGATGTTCAGTAATGTGGAGGACTATCTTTCCGTAATGTGGTGGCTGCGGAGTATTGTGGAGGGCTATCTTAAAGTAATGTGGAGGCTATCATCAGTGATGTGGAGGATATCATCAGTAATGTGGTGGTTGCGGAGTAATGTGGAGGCTATCTTGAAGTAATGTGGAGGGCCCGAGTAATCAAGAAGCACTCTCGTAGCGGTTGCCGAGAATTTTCGTTTTTTAAACGATTCTCATTGACAAGAAATGCAATTCGGAAGCTAAACCGTGCGTTTTTTAGCCATGAGAACCTTCACACTGCTTTAATATTTCATCATATAAGTGTAAGAATCACAGTTTTGGTTCATTTGCGTAAAATGTCTAATACATATATATTAACAAAACATGAATAAAATATATCTAACATATGATATGAATTATCTAATATATGAATATAAATTCGAAGAAGAAAACATTGTTCTTTTTTTACAAACGAAGATACAATGAGTTGAGCGATAAACTGATCTGTACATGAATCAGTGGCAATTTATTTGGTCTCTCTTCCTCAGTCTAATAGCAAGTTTATTCACGTAATACTGCTTGTTTGCCTTACTTTGTTCAACCCTTTGCGTGTGGACATCGTGATAGCAGCAGAACGTATTCACATTCGTTTTTGTTTCGAAGCCCTCCTACAGGTAGTATCTATTTTTGCAAACCCAAAAAAAACTTTAATTGACGTTATGAACAGAAAAGATAAATATTGCTATTTAGTTTGTGACCTTTCTGTTTGATTAGTGTCAAATGATAACCACAACGACATGAATGAAATATTACGTGAATAAACTTGCTATTAGACTGAGGAAGAGAGACAAAATAAATTGCCACTGATTCATGTACAGATCAGTTTATCGCTCAACTCATTGTATCTTCGTTTGTAAAAAAGAACAATGTTTTCTTCTTCGAATTTATATTCATATATTAGATAATTCATATCATATGTTAGATATATTTTATTCATGTTTTGTTAATATATATGTATTAGACATTTTACGCAAATGAACCAAAACTGTGATTCTTACACTTATATGATGAAATATTAAAGCAGTGTGAAGGTTCTCATGGCTAAAAAAACGCACGGTTTAGCTTCCGAATTGCATTTCTTGTCAATGAGAATCGTTTAAAAAACGAAAATTCTCGGCAACCGCTACGAGAGTGCTTCTTGATTACTCGGGCCCTCCACATTACTTCAAGATAGCCCTCCACATTACTCCGCAACCACCACATTACTGATGATATCCCTCCACATCACTGATGATAGCCCTCCACATTACTTTAAGATAGCCCTCCACAATACTCCGCAGCCACCACATTACGGAAAGATAGTCCTCCACATTACTGAACATCCTCCACGTTACTGAAAGATAGCCCTCCACGTTACTTATGATAGCCCTCCACATTACTTCAAGATAGCCCTCCACATTACTCCGCAACCGCCACATCACTGATGATATCCTCCACATTACTGAAAGATAGCCCTCCACATTACTGCGCACCCTCCACCTTACATTACTGAAAGATAGCCCTCCACATTACTGAACATCCTCCACATTACTGCAAAAATCCTCCACCTTACTGATGATATCCTCCACATTACTGAACACCCTCCACATTACTGCGAAAATCCTCCACATTACTGCACATCCTCCACAATACTGCGCAGACATTACCTAGGGTGTTTCTGGCTAGCATTGTGCTGTGATCTGTAGCTAATTTATATTTTTTCTTGAATCGTTTTAAATTCACTGTTTTTCTCGATTTGTTTGTTAACCTGCTTACTGCGAATATTGTCGTGATCAGGCAAATCAGGCCCAAGTTAGCCTGCGTGCGGTCTGAAACGCTCGCTGGCAGTATCAAACTCTTCTCCCAGAGTGAGGCTGTTCACGGGCTTGCCCAAGTCACACGCCAATGTCTTCATGCGCCGGGCGCCGACCGAATTAAACGCTAATGCGCGCTTACGCACCGAACTGTGTACGCAACCACCGCAACCGCAGTAGTGCGACTCAAGAGTGTCTTTGAGTAAAATGTCATTGCAAATTCTCCTTCTCACTTTGACGATCTACATAGCAACGTCAAAACGACTCGACAAGGGCAAACTTGCAGTTTTAAGACATTAGGTGAAGGTAAAAGAAAGAAGACAAGACCGCTAGGATCTCAGTAGCTGGTTAATTGATCGAGACCTCGACGCTGGCTGTGACGCTACTTTAGCTGGGGCTCGAACCTCGCTGAACTACTGACGCCTCAAGTCAACTGGATAAGCCTTGATCACGAAGTCTAGAGTCGTGACTCACTCTTCCGCTCCAAAAAATCCATTCTGTCGCACCTAACCATTCTGCTGTACCCAGTAAAATCAAATTTCTAACTTTTCATACACCAATACGTACGAAAAGTTCACACAATGCACTGTGGCGCTTGCGCTTGCCTTTTAAAATGTACCGGTCCCAGATGGTTAGAGGTTAAAAGCCCGGGGGTGAAAGTTCCCAAAACCGGGGAACGGGACTTGCAGTCCCTTTTTTGGGTAGGAATTCTCTAAAATTTCCCCCTTCTTGGAGTTAAAAGACAGCAACTTTTCATATTCCATCAATTTGAAAAACAGTCCCAACGCAAGAGATTCGCACATTTGTGGTTTCGATATATATGCATACACACCTTATATATGTCGTTGTAGCGCTCTAATGCTTATTAAACACGTTTTCCACCAATCGATGACCAACCACTATTTAAAATTTCGTTTGTGATTAACTGGTCAAGCGTTTAGGCTAGCCTAGTCAACCATTTCAACTTAGGAAGCTCGAATTTTGCTCAAAAGTTAGAGGAAAAAAGACTCGGCTTTCTGGAAAATAAAAATTTATGCTTTTGTCATCAAGATTTGTTTCGAACTTGACCGACCTGCGTTCGAAAGCAGAAATATTGTGCCTTGTTTTTTTAGAAGGAGGCTAATTATCATAACAATAGCCATTGGTTTCTTCCGTTCCGCTGGTTTGTTTTTGGAAGTCGAATTCCCCATTGCTTGTTGCTCAGTTTGCTGTTCATGATTTGGATTTACAATGCAGACAAACTCTAAAATATTGAAGTTACACAAACACATCATGGACTTTTTGATCGAAAAAGCATGAAAGTTGTTTGATTTCATCGTTTTAAGCTTACAATATTTGGTTTTTGCTGGAGAGAAGTAGATTCCAGTGAGGCCTTTCTTTAGGCCCACTCACTGTCAGACTGTCGCTGCCATCGCAAGGGACTAAACTGGTTGATTGACTGAGTCAGAAAAATGGCAGAGTCGAAGGGTTATGAACGACTGAGTAATGATGATTTGGAGCAGGATGAAGAAAAACAAGGTGCAGTTCCAAATTATGGTTCTTCAAATGGTAAAATCCTGTCTGAAAACTTATTTTTCCGTGCTTCTTCAGACAGGAAGATGTTCTTTTCTAGAGCGTACCTACAGTAGTGTAGCCACCAGAGGGCAAAATATTGTCGAAAATCAATATTAGCAGCAAACGGGTCCTTGATTATAAACAAGGTTTGGGTAAGGTTTGCGTAGCCAACCCACCACTGAAAATGTTCTAATTTAATCGTATGTTGTTTATCAAATACCAAATCAAGAAGAACAGGGCTGCAGGCTGCAAAGATCTGAGGAGAGAGCAAAAATGACTAAAACTAAATTTTTAATCTGTTTTTCTTTTACCCACAAAACGACTAAAAGAGTGGGAGGAACAACTATAATGAAATAGATACTAACCATAATTAAAAGGTGTTGCTTATTTTACTTTACTGTAATTGCCCTATGACAACATATCTCTGCCAGAAGAAATGATATAAACAGAACATAGGTATAGATCATTTCGGTATGACCTCACACGGCATTAAAATTTTTCGAAATCTCATGATATCTAGTTTTTGATATGAAAATCTTATAAAGCAGCCAAAACTTAGTTTAGGCACAAAGTTTCACTGTCCTAGCGCTTGTGTTCTTAATTTTATGAACATTCAAAGTTACCGATTTCATAAAAGGCTTTGACCGCAAAAAATGAACTTGGTGAAACTTTTTACCCCACATGGTCAAAGCTCTTATAAAATCATAAACTTTGGACGCTCCTAGAATCGATAATACACGTGCTGAGATAGTAAAACTTTGCACCTAGACTAATTTTGGTGCTTTATACAATTTTTACATCGAAAGATTGATATCTTGCGATGTCGAAAAATTTAAATTTGACTTGCCATTGTCTGCCATATTATTGAAGCAATGGTATCAACCACTGTAGCCATTATTATTGCATTTATTAACTTTCAGGGGCTTCAGGCTCTTCACCAGAGAAGAAAAAGTCTGGTGGATTAGCGGTATGTATTGAAAAGGTTTTTAAATCCCAGAGAGGCAGAGTTATTTTCAGAATTTAATCTAGTTTTTTAAATTGTAAAACTTCACAAATGTATTAATAAGGAAATGAAAAAACTGTCCTAGACCCAATTAATAAAGTGAATTTAATTTTACTAAAGAAATTTTGATCCTGATACAGGTAATGATCTCATGATAGGTTCTGTCCAATTTATTGGCATTTGGCTTGGCTATTCATTTGTGAAAAATTGCACACTCCTTTTTATTGATCCAATGTCTGAAAGACTTGTGGGGTAAAGGTACCATGATGTCCCTACAGCAATATGACCCCTTTTCAAAATTAATGTACCTGGGCGTTAACTTTACCCTGTCCCAGAGATTTGTTCTGGGTCTTGAATGTCACATTTAAACGTTTCATCATCCACTTTTAGAATTACATAAAAAACAAATGTGGATATCCACTACAAGTTTACTTCATTCTTGGAAATGAATTCTGTGAGAGATTTTCTTACTATGGAATGCGAGGTTGGTTTCTGCTTTACTATGCTTTCATTATTAAGTGTATTGCTTTTTTGTTTTTACTGTATTGTTTTCTCAATTGTGAACTCTAAACTTTTGAGTTTTTACAAAGTTTCTAGCCACAAAGATCTGTATGAGTCTAAGAACGTACTTGTTGGCCTTTCAGCAGATACCTTGTCTTATTGGTAGACTTTGAAGCTTTTTTCTACCGTCTTCTGAAAACAGAAGATTTGGCAGTTATGTTTTTTAAAACCTAATGCCCCAAAGCTGAAAGAATTCACTGGCATCCATCGCATGCAATCTAGTTCCCGGTTTGAGGTCAAAGGTTCTGATTGAGTTTGTTCTGATCAACATATGGTGTTTAGAAGTCGAGTTTCTCAGTAAAGGAACTTTTTGCTGAAGCCTGGTTTCTATATTGTGGTAACCGACGAGGAAGCGTCCTCCTCCTGTAGAGGTGATGTTCATGTTCCCACATAATCATAAACAATGGGGACAGGAAAATCCCCAAGTAGTTGTTGATATGTAGCAGTGAGGATATGGGAACATCAAAATTGCGATTAACAGCCGAAACATTTTTGGGCATACTTAAAAGCTTTTTCATCTGACACTCCTCAAAGTATGAACACCAGAAACAGACCGAAACAATAAACTAAGACGGGATCTATACCCAGATGCTAGAAAAGAGTTCGTTTTCTCACTTGGACTCTTCAATTTTCACTGTTCTAAAACTGTTTTAAAACACAATGCCAATTCAGCTTCTCTTTCTGACTGGTGCATTTCGAGCCGCATCTGGGTACAAATTCTGCCTTAGTTTATTGTTTATGTCTGTTTCTGACGTTCATACTCTTAGGAGTATCAGACGAAAAAAGCTTTCAAGTATGCCCGAAAATGATTCCGCTGTATGTTTGTCGCAATTCCCAAGTCGCAAGTATGAACGTAAGCGATACGTAAGTGTCCCTATAGCAAAACCGAAAATCAGGTTTATGCCAAACTTTTCTAAATTTTCAAGGTTCGTCGAAGACAGATAGTTACCAAAAATGCCCTTAGAATTGCATTATTATTTATGACATCTAATAAATTAGAATGGACGATACTGGTCCCCTTTTTTGCCACTCTATTTTTGTATTGTTTTTCTCTGTGCTAAGAATACGGCTTCTTGACCAAAGAGAAAACAAATTATATGAAAACAACTGCCGTTACCAGTGATATGTTTTCAGACAGTTATTTCTATTTCATCCTCGTCACTTACCACAATTTTAACCTTTTTATGGTAGCACAATCATCCCAAATGCATTCTGCAACCTCAGTTTGACAGTTTCAATAACAAATTTCCAAAAAGCTTCATTTTTTCTTGCGTTGTGCATTTGAAAGTGCGGCGAAAAGTATCAGCCTTATAATACTTGATAAAGTATAAGTTACTTGTGGCGGTCCAAGACCAAAGAACACATCTTGAGCTTTAAACACTAATAAAATGGGTATAACAAACGCTACGATATTCTATGATCAATTTCTTCCAATTAACGAAGTGCAGAGGTGGGACCACTGCAAATGGTAGGGTTGACAGGGGTTGGCACACTAGAAACGCTTGGGTTCTTGAAATTTCTTTGTCCCTAAGCAAATAAAAAACTGTTAACCTTGTTTTTTTCCAGCGGTTTTGGTTATTTATTTGACAACAATGTTAAAGATGAATAAAGATACTGCAACAGAAGTCTACCATGCATTTAATATGATGTGTTATTTCAGTCCTATAATCGGAGCCATCATAGCTGACAGCTTTTGGGGCAAATACAAGTAAGTAATCAAGCGAGTTTAAAAAGCTTAAAATAATCTTGACTTGGCAATATTGTCGTAGAAATCAGATAGTCTTCATGGTATCAGAAGTGCAGCTGGAGATCCAATAATTGGGGATGGGTGTTAAAGAACATAGTCAGTGAAGGTTATGGTGCGGGTATCAGCAATTGAAACAACAGCAAGTATTCCTATCAACACCCCGGAACAGCGTTTTTATGAACTCCAATGATTGGGTGAGGCGAAGGTGAAGGGGAAATGGTGTTTTAGCGCCAATCGCTAGGATCTCATTAGTAGATTAACTAATCCAGATCTCGACCCTGACTGTGACGCTACCGTGCCTAGTTGTTTTTTGTGTTTTGAAGTAGATTTTTTCATTTTTCCACAGGACAATTCTGTATATATCTTTTGTGTATGCGATTGGAAATATAACTGTTGCAGTTACGTCTATACCACATATTTTATTTGCAGTGAAATTGTAAGTATTTCTAAGTATTCCGTAATTTGAGATGTATTACCTCTGTATCACAACTTTGTTCAATGGACACATCGGTTGCAGTTAGTTAACCGAAGCTACGTATGGCTTGATCTAGGTCATCTTTTGGATAGGTTACCTCATGGGCATGTTATGCTAGACTTATTACATGAGTCCCACTCGTTGTGGACATTAGTTTGAGCATCAAGCATAGACTCAATAGCGATAACTACGACTCGTGTAATAAGTCTAATGCTTTGCTTGTTGAAGATACAACACCTTACCAAGGTGTAAAATAAGTACCTTAGAGATCACCAATGTCAGGTGATCAAACCACCATGATTCGCAACGATTTTCTGCAATGAAAATGCGTTCCGTTGTCTTGTGTTGCTCTAGGAAGCACATATACTTATGATATCTAATTTTTGTGCGTTGCTTGTACGTCCCACAAATCTTTTCCCCTTATTTGGTAAGGACGTCTTCGTTCCCTTATTTGGCAAGAGCGTCTCTTTCCGACCTATCAAGTTTTGACGTGTGCTTAAAGTACCAGAAAAACTCTGTTACAAGAGGCTGAAGAAATTCTCCGAGCAGATACTACGAACAAGTATAGAAAGATGAAATATATGATTTTGTTTACCAATTCGAATCAATGCTTCAGAATGCGAAATTCAAAATGCAAAACCCTGCAAATGACAAAGTTCATTTTTGATGCTTAGCTTTGTTAATATAATTGAAGTTTGATATTCAATTTAGCAGAAAAAGACAATGAACGAATAGGTATTTGATAATATCTTAGAGAGGATACAGTATCTTACGTATTTTATCTTATCTTCAGTATCTTAGTATTTTTCCTGATATTGATATTGATATTGATATTGATATAGTATTTCCCCTGATTTGGATGATCAATATTAAAAGCATGTTTGGTGTTAAGTTTTTTAATGTTTTTATGTGCAGATGTTTACTTAACTGCGTGATTCTCGAGATCTTCTTGGAATCTAACGGACAAACTGTTTTGAATAAATTTTTATTTTTTCTTGAAGGGCTGGTCCAATGATTGGTTTATTATTAATTGCTATTGGCACTGGAGGTATTAAACCCTGTGTATCGGCATTTGGTGGTGACCAGTTTGAACCTGGGCAGGTTCGTATTTGTTGTCTTATTGAAATGATATCGAGTCACCAATCACCGGAGGCCTAATCTATTGTAGTATTGTTTTTTGGTCCAGTAAAGATTTCAACTATAGTGTACCCTACATTTCATATTCTTATCCGCAAATAACGATATTCAAACCATTTTCTCTTTATATCTTAGGGCCTGGGCAAATAGGCTGAACATTTCACTGAACATGCCGCTGAAAATTTTCAGCCTCTTTCTCTCTCTCGCCAGTAATTAACATGCGTATGCATATTTCGGACAAATATTCAGTACCCTACTTGCTTAGTTGAGTGGAAAAATTAAAAGGTGTTAATTGTGTTTTTAAATCGTCTTTCTTTCTTCTATTTCCAGGAAGAAAAGCTGAAAACGTTCTTCTCAATTTTTTACTTCTGTATCAACTTTGGTAGTCTCATATCAACTCTGGTCACACCAATATTCCGAGGTTTGTAAATGAACCATTCAAATCTGAACCCTAAATAGATTTATTATTCCGTCCAAATTGTTAAAAGTGCAAAAACTTTAGAAATCCTGCTTAAATTCGCAGACCAAACCAAAGATTGTTATAAAACTTCGAATGGGATTTTTTCAAGACTAAAAAGCTCAAAGGAAGGTATCACTTTGATGGCCCCACTTCCTTTGAAGGGCCTCACTTTGAAGGCCCCACTCCCACGTGTGACAGAAAACAGTTCTTGGGAACGATTCCCCAATATCCCCCCCCCCCCCCAATGTTTGAGAGTAGAATTTCGCCGTCCATCAAGTGAACTTGATAGCGATAACTACGACTCGTGTTATAAGACTAGGAATTGCATAGAACTTGATCAAAATCATCACCAATGAAGCTTTTCTTTCCATGGTGGAAATCACGTACAGTATAGGCCGACATGTAGGCCTGTACGCCGCCAGGTAGAATTATCACACATTAATTCTTGTAAGTTCTCATTAGACTTATTACACGAGTCGTACCCGAACAACCACAACAACAGGCTGCTGTTTGCTTTCATAGTACACTCTGAGGAAACAGCCGTATGTTTTTGTAGTTGTTAGAAGCCATTTCCGAAAGAGTGGGTGGAAGGTAATAAGTCTAGGTTCTCATCAGAAGATGTTTTCATTTCTTCTACATCCTTTTCGAGGTTCTTAAACCACGTTATTTTCTGAACCTCCTTTCATTTTCTTTATGTAATTGTTGTTGAGTCGTATGTGATTTAGGACTTTTTTTGCATGGAACTTAATGATTTGAACAAAGTGTAGTAAGTCTACATTACACTTATGCTTTAACCTTCAATTACTTGCAAGATATATCCTATTTCAGGTGATGTACAGTGTTTTGGGTATGGATGTTATCCATTAGCATTTGGTGTACCTGCTATTCTTATGATTGTATCAATATTCGTATTTGTACTGGGAACTCCTTTATACAAAAGATATCCACCAGAAGGCAATGTCGTCGTTGAAGTCACAAAAGCTGTTGGCGTAAGTACACACATACTTAATGGTAAATGAAAGAGCAACTTTTCTCGTCAGTTGAAATCAATGTTAATCTAAACCATATCTTTTTGAAACTAGACTTTTAGTTTATAGTGGTGTAACAGAACAGCTGATGGCAGCTTGAGGGTGCCGCAGCGTCGTGGTCTAAACAGCTGGTTCGTTGTGTCAGAAGCTCATCGGCGTCGGGGTTTGAGCCCCAGCTACGGTAGCGTCACAGTCATAGTCGAGGTCTCGATTAGTTAACCAAATACTGAGATCCTAGTGACTGGTGCTTAATACACCATATTACCTCCACCTTCCCTTGGTTTTATTTGTCTAGGTGACAAGACAAGTTTTATGTTGAATGGAAACAACTTATTCTTGATACACATTAGAACGAGCAGTGTCCCATTCAAGTCCATGCTAGCTGGTTAAACTAGTCAAATAGCAATTCCATAGCGTCATTTGGCTGATTTTGTATAGGGTAAACAGGGTCTATTTAAGTATCGTAAGTTTTACATTTCCATTTACTTTGCCGACATGCATTAGTATTTGCAAGTATTTTGTGCATTTCGGTGGAATTTTCGACTTTTCTGCTTAAAAAAAAAAAGACATGAACGAAGTTGCTGTTCCTAATTTTTTTATTACTATAATGATAGCCAGAGAATGACAATCTGGGAATTAGAGTGGAGAAAATCCGGGAATGGAAATCTTGGAATGAAAAACCTATGTTCTTCGGTTTTTCTGTCTGGAATTAAATGAATGTTGTTTTTCTTTCTTTCAGCATGCTCTCAAACGGAAAATTGCAAATTGTGGCCAAGGTGTGAGGAAGAATCATTGGATGGATTGGGCTGATGACAAATATGATGTAAGTTTGAACTCTGGTTATTTCTCATGCACGGGTTAGCCACTGTTTTACACTCTCAAATTGGTTGTTTTTGCTTCTTGGCAAAATTACTCCAAGTATGTTTATTTAATTACTCCTCAATCTTTAATACAGAAATGCTTCTCCATGCTACTATATAACATTTCAAAGATGCCCTCTTAGAGAAATTTCTCTGAGATTCGTTTTGCTTTGCATTTAAATACATCCATAAATATGTTTGCGTGGAGTTGAGATGAAATTTTGTTTGTGCGATCCAACTTTTTATCACAGTCAAATCAAGCTTTTAAAATTCAGGTCCAATTTTGTTTGCAGGATACTAATAAAAGCTATTCCTGATTAAGGCTGTAGAGAAAATACGATTTAGGCTTTACAGAAAACAATGGATAGTATAGGAGGGTGACCATTAGACTCGATATACAAGCCGTTTGTAATTTGGCTATTGATTTGAGTTGCTGGACGCCAAATCAAACGACTTGTAATTTTAGAGACCCAAAATTCGTCTTGTTCGACAACGTTTTGTCGTGCCAATTAGATTGCAGGACATTTTCGTAGAGCAATTTCACTGGTTGTTCGATTCCTTCCACCTTTCCGCTCCTTTAAAATTTAGCTTCGTAAATGGGTGCCATAGCCTTACAGTGCCTCAGAAGAGAACCGTAAGGGCTCAGATCTTCAAAATTAGTTCATGCCTAAGCAAAACATACACTCCTTACTTACTTACTTTACTTACTTAGTCGGGTTATCTCCGACTAAGCATGATGAATCTTCTCCACCTCTCAAGGTCGACCATCATCGCCTTCATTTCCTGCTCCTCCATGCCGGTGTCCTCCGTGAGTTGCTGGGTATAGGTTTTCGCTTGTCTTCCTCTGCCTCGTTCTCCATGGGTGGGTTGCCAGAAAAGGAGATCTCGTGCCACTTCATTGCTTCTCCAGATATGACCCACAAATGACAGTCTCCGTGATCGGATTGTATCGGTCAGTTTGGGCAAGTTGCCATAAAGGTCAGCATTCCTACAATGCTCTGTCCAGATGATGTTCAAGGTTGCTCCCAGAAGTCTAGTGTAAGCTCCATCCATTTTCCTAGAAGTGGCTTCTGTGAGGGTCCAGCTCTCTGAGCCATTCAAGAGTATACTTTCAACTGATGCTCTAAAGAAGTTTATCTTGATGCTGCGGTCTAATCCAGATCTTCAGATGCATTTCATCTTGTTGTGCGCCGACCATGCTTTCGCAATTCTCACCTTGACATCATTGTCTGTTTTCCTAATCCACGCACCCAGGTATTGAAAGTCTGTAACCTTCTTGATTGGCGTCCCGCTCATCGAGGTGACTGCCCTCTGGTCGCCGATGCAGATGCACTCTGTCTTATCAACATTAATCTGCAGTCCTTAGTGTACACTAACACTCCTTAATGTATACCTAAACCATTCTTGCATTTTGTAGTTTAAAAATATGAATTCATTCGGTGATCTAGTTGAATATGGTTGAATATGTTTATTCTAGCCAGACCCTTAAACGACCCCGAACGAATTGATATTTTTGAAGCGAGAATATGTTACTTATTTCTGAATTATTTTTCTATTCTTGGCCATTAATGTTTCCTCTTGAACACGAAAACGTCAACGGTTTTCGTTTAAACGGTTACACGCGCATTTTCTTGTTTGTACGCTAATTAAGCGAATCCATTTGGATCTGTCCCCGATCTGTTCCCGTGTTAAAGCAGCGAAATTGTATACCCATATCCGACCCATATCGTATCTGCAAGGTACAGATCTTTCGGACCCGTATTTTTTTCTCTCGTGTGAGCGCTGTCGTAACTTTCATTTGTTGCTATTTAAAAATACCCAAAAACTGATTATGCCAGTTGTATGAAATAATCGTTTTTTTTTTATTACCCAAACAGGCAACGTTGATATCAGATATAAAGGCACTGTTCAAAGTTCTGTTTATGTTTTTACCATTGCCAGCTTTTTGGACACTATTCGACCAACAGGTGAGTCAAGTTAACACATCCTTAAATACATATATTGTTGAGAAGTGTAGATGGTGATACGTTGGTGAAAATGCTGTCCAAAGAAAGAGAAATGCAGGCTGAGAAATACACTTATTAAAGTACACTTCAGTATTTCTATATTAAAGTTAAGGAAAGCTGTCCCGATCACTATTGGTTAACGATATTCTAATAAAGTACAGCGAGTGCAGCCTTTCATGTGCAAGGATTTTTCAGGGTTCTTTTTGACAAAGTAGGGCTGATCATCATCAGTTTTAAGTAACAAAATACATTAGATTTGCTCTAGTTCACTTCTCTTTCTATTTCGAATCCAGAAAAAAGAAAGGATTTTCAACTGTGCATATTGGCCAATGATATTTTAGTGGTCATCGAAATTAGCACCATAAGAGCCAATCATTGGACATTGGCCAAACATTGCCTTTAAGTCACAATACCACAAAAAGTAATTTTAGTAGTTGCTTCCTGAAAAAACTTACGATATATAGCCAAAACTGAATTCGCATTAAGCATCCATAATTTAGTCCCAAGTATAAGATTTACTTTCTTAGCGCTTGTAGCTATTATTGACTTTATGAGTATTCAAAGAAAACAATTTTATAAGGGCTCAGTCCACTCGGGGTCGAAGTTTCACCCCAAGGCCCTATTTACTTTTCACGGTCAAAGCCCTTATAGAATTGAGAACTTTTCACGCTCATTATCAATATTGCAAGGCCTAGGACAGTGACACCTTGTACCTAGGCGAAGTTTTGGATGCTGTATTCAATTTTTGCATCGAAAACTCGATATCTTGAAATTCTGAAAACTTTCAATTCTGAAGTCTTTCGTAGATTTGCTTTTGTTCACTATCTATTTATTTTGCCTCGTTTTAGGGTTCAAGGTGGACTCTGCAGGCCATGGAAATGAACGGTGATATTGTAAGTTCGCGTATAGAAAAGGGTATTATTTAAATTGCTTTGATAAATATGCAGTTATTGATACAAGGTAACCTTTTCAGCAGTAGAGAGTGCTGTAATGTAATCAGATATAGCTATAAGAGCCATGTTATTACAGAAGACCTAAGGAACACTTGTTTTCTGTTTGAAAGCTATTGATAATCGAAATATTAACAATTTAAAATCAAAGTGGCAACTTGCTTCACTTTCTTTCGCCGATACAAAGTGCCCCCTTAGCTTCCAATTTAACATAAGAACAGATTCGAGGGAACATATTTCTTAAATATCTTGCAAGTTTGTTAAAACAATGCAGTCCCATATAGCATATGGACTTTTTTGCTGTTTCTGTCGTAAAAATATTGAATTTGGTGTTTTTTTGTTAATCTAACCACCTTGAGCTCCACATAACAGTTTTGTCTTACAGTTTAATTATAAAATCCATAGCTTCTATAAAACTGAGTGTATGCTTTAGGGTCTATTCCGTTTTCGGTAGACTTGGCAGACTTGTAGCTAAATCGTATTTTCTGCCACAAAATTTCTTGGTTTTGCAAGTTTGTAAGACCTAAATCTTCTGCCTCAACACAGTCTGAGTTGGTAGACTCTGAACGGACACTGCAGATTTGGTAGATTTCCCAGAGATCTTTATTTGCAATGATGCTTTCGTAATGATGAATTACATCGCAATGGCGATGGACTCAAAACAAATTCCAAGCAGCTATACCTACCGTTTTGAGGGTTTCCTTTGTTTTGAAAAACCTTTCTGTCTCTGCCTAGTCTACCCAGAGCTGGACAGGTTTACATTTCCAGTCAAATACAGCTACTACATTAAAATTAGGTTAGAAATGCCAGATTGTGTTAACAACGTTACCCTTTACCATATATGATTCCTTGCAAGTGGCAATACACCTTTTCAACAAAAAGCCCTTGTTTTCAAAGTTTACGAAAATTTGTTCGTACAAATATTTTGACCCCAGATTCAGATTGAGCACCTTAATTTTAGTGTTGAGGCAAATTTTTACGCTTCTATTCCTTAAGATGTTGATTTTAGAGTTTGAAATGAAAAGTTTGAAAATCTATAAAGGATTTGACAGTGAAATAAACATTGTAAGGACTAGAAGCGTAAAACTTTGCCCAACCACTAAAACGAAGGTGCTGAATTCGAATCTGATGGCGAAATGTTTCTGTGACACAATTTTCAAGTTTTTTGAAAACGAGGGCGCTTAGTTGAAAAGATGTATATTGATCGTTTACAGTTTTTAAGTCACTTTAATAAAAAATTGCCTGCATGCAGCTTCAAAACGTTGCTGTGCAAAGATTACAGGCTGCTGTACACAGGCTGATGAAGAAGTGCTCTGAAATATATGTTTTCAGCTTAAATTTGCAATGAATTTGAGAGCCATTTTGCGCTGATAGACAACCAAAGCAGCAAGCACCATAAGGCTTCCTACGCGTTTGAAAGATGATTTTTGATTTTTTTTGTTTCAGGGTGTTTTTGGGACACTAAAACCTGATCAGCTACAGGTAAGAAAAACTGGAGCATTTCAACTACGCCTTTTGTATGCAAAGAAGAATTGAGCCAATCACCAGGCAAATAAAATGGATGATGAGATTCTTTCGAAATCGATTCAAATCTAGTACACAAAAAACTTGAACATTTACGTAGCCAGTTCTACTGACTTCCATATTCGTGAAGCAATTATTTATATGTTTGAGAATAGACTACAGTAATAATTGTAACTTTTTCACGTCTGTATAACCCTATTCTCTAGATTTTCCCATTAGGTCTGTTTCATGTCTTCCTTTATCGGACACTTTCGTACAACAGAAACCTCCGTACAACGGACAAATATCTTCGTCCCAAATGACATTTCTTTATAAAAAACCTGGATACTACGGACACCTCTTAACAACGGACGTTTCTTTGTAAAAACAACCTCCATACAACGTACACCTCTAAAATGGACAATAACAATGGTCCAACGGGGATCCGTTGAATGGAACATTCATAGACTTATGACCCGAGTCGGGTCGTAGTTACCGCTGTTGAGTTCGATTGCTGGACGCTCAAACTACAGAATTGAGCGATCTCGGTTTGAAATAGTCTCGGTTTGACGAGCAATAACTGGGACTCAGGTAATAAGTCTAGAGGTTGCACTGTGTTTTCATATTTCGATTATATCTTGAGATTCTGTTCGTTGAAAAAACTTTTCTTTTTTTTTCAGGCATTGAATCCAGTATTTGTCATGATCCTCATTCCCTTTTTTGAAACCATTGTCTACCCACTTGCAAATAAGTGCAAACTTCTAACGAAGTAAGTCATTAAAGCATGTATTCTTCATTCTGTCGTTGGAATTTTTAAAAGAGTAGCCTATTCCACTCTTATCCAGATCATGAAAAAGAAGGCACAAACAGAGAAACATTGCTAAGTTGTTTTTCCACTCCTCTATTTTCTGCAACCTTCCTCGATGTGGCATCCAAGTAAGGTTAATATTATTTGGCCCAGAGATCCACGAAAATCTTTTTCGAATTACGTTCTTTATCCTTGAAAACATACCGTAAATGCTCTAATAAACGCCCATCTCCAATAAACGCCCCTAAAATATTGACAAATTTAATAGAAACCCAATCTCTTATATACGCCCGTCTCTAATAAACGCCGCCCCTTCTTCAGCCAAAGATAACTTAATTTGTCTTCTGTGTTGAAACTTCGCGAATGGAGATACTTAAAGACAGCAAAAGAGTTTTCAACAGAGCCCTACCCTTTTTCAAGCAAACTAAGGAATAAAGACAGTGAAATTAAATTCTTTACTGTTTTTCTTTCAGACCCTTGCAGAGAATGAGTGTTGGTATGTTCCTGACTGCATTATCGTTTGTTATTGCTGGAGCTCTACAAACTACCATGGAAGTAAGTAAAGCCAGTGCTTGTTAATGATGATAGTATCACTGCTTCTTGAAGCTTCTTATTTGAGTTCTCTTTTAACTCCTTTAGCTTTTTTTTAACTCTCCTGAATCTAGAGCTAGAAAATTTCACAGAGAAATTGTTTCCAAATAAATTTCTCTATTAAATCTTGCATTTTTGGAAAAAACACATTTGCCTGCCTATGGGACAAGACTTCATCAACAAGGAAGAAACTAGAAACACTGTTTCATACATTCAATCCCAGTTTGCTGAATAAAGTTATATTCGTAGACGGTGTTTTGATAAATTTTCTTCTCTTTGCAGAAATCTTCATCTGTTGCCAAAATGCCTGCCACTGGCTTCGCAAATTTCCGTGTCATCAATGCAGTGCCTTGCGCAATTGCAGTGAGCAATTCAAAGCTGAAGCAAAAGGAAATCAATCTAAAACAGCAAACGGTAAGATAATTGAAGAAAATGTATTATTTGGTGTTAACTTGGATTTAACTTGAATTATTTAATACATAATCATTTGAATTAAAGAAAATCCTAAGGCCGTGGCTAAACGATCAAACAATGTTCGTCAAACATTTGAAATTTGCTTTATTTAAAAGCAATGTTTGCCCGTTTGGCCACGTCATAAATATTGCTGGACAGACAGAATTCGCTCGGCAAACTTCAGGAACATTTTATGCTTGTATCAAGCAAAAAATGTTTGACGAGCAAAGTTTTATGTGACCAAATGGTCAAACATTATGTTTGACAAACAAATCTCGAATATTTCACGCAAAATCTTTGATCGTTTGGCCAGGACCTAAAAGGTTAATCGTAAGCCTATTAGTTAGCAAAGCCCTGGCCACACAATCAAAGATTGTTCATCAAACATTCGAAATGTGCTTTTGGCCGTCTTTGCCGCAACTCTGCGTTTTGGTCGCGTCACACTCACACAACATTGCTTGACAATTCAATTAATTCAATTCAATTAATTCAACTCAATTCAATTATTTTCTTTGTAGAATACAAAAACCTAAAGTACATCATATTACTGTGTTACTATTACCAAAAAAAGAAAAAAAAGTTGTATCCTACACCACCCAAGAAAAGCAGAGCTTATCTAGCTTGGGCCGTTAACTTGAAATTGTAAAAATGGGAAAAAAGTTTAAGGATTGCCATCTTAATTAAAACAACTACAATTCAACAGCTAATGTAATACAGCAACAAGATAACACAGCAAAGCTTATTGAGCCAATTGACAAGCAAGAATGGCAAGATGTGTCGCGTGTTGTGTTTGATAAAAAAATTCATGCAAAACATTTTTTGCTTAATGCAAGAAAAGAATCTTTAGCGAGCAATCTTTTATGATGTGGCCAAATCGTCAAACACTGTCTTTGAAAAGCAAATCTCGAATGTTTGGCAAACAACGTTTGATCGTTTGGGCAGGGCCTAAAGTGTTTATTGTAAAGCCAACTTGTTAGTAAGGGCTCTAGCTTCATTCTCATTTTTTTATTTTTCAGGGTACAGAATATTTTGCAGTTCCAAAACAGCTGAAGTCGCTGGATATCAAAACTGTGAATTGCCCACAAACTCTAGAATCCAAATACGACGTAAAGATAGATGAGCATCTTACATATACCCTTGTTATTGGCCTTAACCACAGTGCACTCACTCCGATTCAGGTATGGAATTTTTTCTGCCGTTTAAAAGAGACTCAGTTCTAAAAATTTGGCATTCAGGATCATATCAGTCTTTAAAATTGCATGTTTCTTAGAAATTTAAAAATGTTAATCAAAGCTTAAAACTTTCAGTTTCATGTAATTTTTCTGATTTTCTAATCAACAAATAAGAATTGATAATCTCGATGTACAATTTTTCGGTATATTTTTTCTTTTTAAATTGTATTGCAACGCTGTTGCAACACTAAATTCTGACCGATTGTCTTGTTTACCATGTTATTTGTGAAAGTGCGACACGAATTTTCCGCTACCTTAACTATTACCATGTAAAAATAGAATTAATGAAGTAACGTCACAATTCCAACAAAGCATCACTGCGATATAGGCATAAAGCTATGTGAAAAAGACTATATAAAACCAAATGATGCAACATACAGCACGGTTTCCTGATATAAAGTATCAGCATGTTTCCTGATATTTTTGACGAATTTCTTTGTGATTTCCTTGCCCAGAACATCTGTTTTCGGAATCTACATCTTGTTCGATGCCTAGGCCAAAATTGCAAATATTTTGGCAGATTTTTGCGGCATGTGCCTGGGCCCAAATCGATTTGACGTTTGGGATTTCGAGGAAACTCGATTGGGAACGAGGTTGGGGCTAGTGTAGTTTCTCATACGAGGTTTCTTTAATTTCTAAAAAAGATGAGTGTATATCGATAAAATTTTTGGCTGCTGAATAGATCTACTTTGGTAGTTGTGACATTTTCTTTAACCTAATCTAAATTTTTTTCCTTAGATGCAAGACCAGGTGACCCCGTTATCGAAAACGCGTGCTTACGTGCGATTCGTGCATGTTGGTGGCAATGTCAGAGATGAGATCACCGTGTCAGTCAACAAGACGACTAAATTCGATTTGAGTCCCTTGACTGACTATGAGTACCACAAGTTCAACTCTAAAAGGTTTGTTTACTTATCCCTTTCAGACCTAAGCCCTCAGGCAACTTTGCAACTAGTCCCTTTGTGACAGCATCTAGTCGGTGCATAGTTTTGGAAAAATTGGAATGTCCTAACTACCTGCAATTAGTTGACAACTGATTTCCATCAGTTGCAGTCGATCTGGGCTGGATCCCATAAGTTCTGAATAGTTGTTGACATGTCTACATAAGTTAGCTGTTGCAACTAGTTAGCGTTAAGCTTTAAGCTATGGCTAAACTAGGAGATATGTCGAACACGACATTAAATTTGGCACTTGTCCCAGGGCAGATAAACACGTGAGGGGCAAGCGAGCAACATGTCCCCCTCATCGCGGAGCAGATACATGTTCCTGTTGTGTCCCAGAAACATTTGCGTGTCTCTCACTACAAATTATGTCGCGCGCTACAAGGTTTCCAAAGTGGCTAAACTAGGAGATATTGAGGGAACATGTCTCGCACGACAATGGCACGCACGACCTTTCGCCTATCAATCACAGTTTTGCCTTGTGAAAATCGCAGAGAAATAAGAAAAATTGTTTTCTTGAAGCTTGGGCTTGGCATTATTCTTAAATAATTCTTAAATTTCAGCGCCTTTGAGCCTCAATATTCTTATAGACTGTATTCTTATGAAAAAAGTGTGTATTGTATATTTTTTTCCTATTTTCAGTTACACCGTAAAAGTCTTAGCAAGAGGAACCCAAAAGGAATTGGCCAAGGTGAGTGTTGTTTGCAAGTTTCAATATGCGAAATGCTTATTTTCTAAGAAATGCTTAATTTTTTATTTCTCTTTCTCCATGCACCTGCCTGGCTAAAAATTCTAAGTTTCTTAATTCACTAGAGTTTTCAAAACACTTATCCAACTCTTTTTTTAATCTTAAAAGTTATCGACAAGGTTAAAGCTGACACGGGCCAGTTGCTCTCAGATATCATAAATAAACTATTGTCATCTGGTAATGGACAATACACTGACTCTATTGTGCAGTGCAGAGAATCATTGCCATGACAAAAGGCCTGGGTAAACTAGCAAACATGCCGCGCGCGACAGATGTCCCCTCGGTGCCCCCCACTGATGTCCCCCAGTTTAGCCACCTCGGAAACTTTGTAGTGCGCGGAAAAATTTGTAGCAAGAGACACGCAAATGTTTCTGAGAGACAACGGAAACATTTTTTGTCTCCGCGACTAGCAAATGACTCGGAGGACATGTTGCTCGCTTGTCACTCGCATGTTTAGCCACGTCGAATACAGTGTCGCGCGCGACAAGTCTCCTATTTTTGCCATAGCTTAACTTGCTTTCAAATTCAACGTGATTAAATAGGCTATTTTTAAAATGCACTGCCTTAGTCTTGTCGATTCCTTGTAAGTTAACCTTATCGTAACTTGCTGCTTTTAATTTTTGCTCCTGGGGTGGGGGGGGATATTTCCTTAACTTTTCAAGTGCGTGAAAACCATCTCAATAACTCAACTACTTTTTAAGTTTTTTTCTTTTGTTTATGGTTCTGTTCCCTAACATTGATCATACCACTTTCTATCCCTCTGCTTTCTCTCTCAAATTCTTTTGATTATTTTGGTACCTAGCAAAACAGTATTCGCTTTTAACTTGACTTTCCTTTCTTTAGAAAAAATTGACATTTGGAAGTGGAGGAATATATACAGTTGTTATACAGTCAAATGCAAATAAAGACAAGGTCAGATCAGGTTTTTGATTTTTTCCATTATGTAGATCATTAGTATTCTATAGATGCGTGCAAAAGTGTGATTCGAAATTGTAGCGTTCTTTTCATAGCAGTAGCGTAATTTCTTTCATAGCAAATCGGTTTTGCTTAGCGAAGCAACAAAAGTTGTCTCTGTTCATTTGGGACTGATTCGATTTTTCGTTGTTGTTTCTTGGTGCGTCTTTAGGTTACGTGATAATTTAGGACCGGGTCGAGTCTGGTTTTCGCGCCAAAATTGCGGGAGATGAGGCGAGACGAACTTTTTTAGATTTGTGTCAAGAGGATTTGTTAGCTGTTGGATTAGAATTGTGATTTTTGCGTGGATTTTTAAAGTTTACTCAGACAACTTGAGAGTTTACTTGAAAGAGGCTATTAAATTCTTGGAAACTTTAAATTGCTTGAAACACCGAATCAATGAGTTCTTTTTGTTTTGCTTCGGTTCCACGTCTTCTTAGAATAAAAAAGCGAAGCAAATCGCCGATTCGCTTCACAAGAACGCACTCTATAGCTATTCAAATTATAGACTTACTTTGCGAGTCTTCTGTTTTGTCTTTTTACTCCAGTCTGATAGGCCCATCGCCAAAAAATGCAAGAAAAAATTTCGGCTTAAATGGTCTTTTAAATTTAGGTTAGGTGTTTGGGATCGCTTTTTGTAATTATGAAAAGACAAAAACATTTTTGATCACTATATATTTTTTGTAACAACATATACTCAGTCATATTGATTTGGGGTCTATGTGTTTGACCCCCTCCCATTCAATGTTTGTCACTTTTGCAAGGATTTCATAACATTGTCGTCCCCACGCTGGACCAGCTCCTTCTAATGTAAATGAAAAAAATATCCTTTATTGAGCTGGGGGAGGGGGCTAGGTGGGGCGATAAGGAATCCGAACGTACTTTTTCAGAATTGCCTCAACAATTTAGGCCATGATTGTAGATTTCTTCGAGGGGCATTTCGAGATTCCTATTGAAACAAAAGGATTCTCTATGAAATTCCTACGAAAACAATAGAGATTCCAGCCGAGGGTGAACGAAATTAAAAGGAGTAAACCGCCCCTCGGATTTCTTCTCAAATTTTGGTAAACTTTGTTAGTTTGATTTGTCCCATGTTAAGTAATGCTCAATCTCTTTACAGTTACAAATTCTGAACTACGCTGATGTCTCACCACGTCCTATCTGCATTCTATGGCAAATACCACAGTACATTATCATAACATCAGGAGAAGTCCTCTTCTCAATTACTGGTCTTGAGTTTGCATACTCACAGGTTCGTAATACATAATTTATTTATTATTATTTGTTATTACGCTATTGTCAGAGCAGCAACTCTGTAATGCATTCTGATTGACTGAAAACGTTCGAATGCTACGCAATGATACGGCATTATTACCCGGTAATGCCCGCTCATTACGTCAAAAGTTCGAAATTTTTAGATTTGCAACGCGGCTAGTTGTAATGGCTTTAAACACGATACTAGGGTAATCGTTAAGGGTCATGACCATGCCCTTTCCAAAGTGTAGTAAACCACATAATAGCTGTTTCCTCGGGTAATACCGAAAATATTGACCCTCAGCCTCTGCACTAAACCTCGTAAGCTCGGTTTTGTACTGACGACTGTGGGTTAATATTTTCTGGTATTGCCCGAAGGAAATAATCATTATCAGCTTGGGGATCAAGACCAAGCATTGTCCATGGGGTAATACTTTCTGGAATTGCCTTCAGAAACAGTTATTTTAGGCAAAGCCCTAATCCTACCTTACCTTACCGGATTGGGGTGGGGGGTTCCTGGTCTATGTTGACATTGTGCTTGATGTTGTGGGTTTTTCTGCTTGAAGTTGCGGATAAGCACTACTGTGTTGGGTTTTTAGCTTGTTGTGGCGGGTTATTATGCTTGATGTGGTGGACATGCACTGCTGGGTTAGATAATTCTGCTTGATGTTGTGCATACGGCTGGGAGATGGTCTTTTATCGTAGTTTATTACGCTGTGATATTCTAATAGCACTGAAAGTTTCTTTTCAATCAGCCTGATAAAAAAACTTTTCGAAATACTCGAAATTGATTTACCTGTTGTTGGTAATTGTTGAAAATGCGTAGAACAGGACAGATACAAAGTGACATAAAAGACTCGTCTTCCAAATATATACATAACCTTTTCTTCTATAACTTATTTCAGTAATATCTTACCACAAATTTTGTAGCTTTTGCTTTTCAAGCAATATTTTCGGACGTGGCAAAGCGATCAAACATTTGTTGTCAAGCAAATTTAAAATGTTGGACCAACATTGTTTGATCATTTGGCCAGGGCCTGAGAAGTGGCTAATATTCAAATAAATAGGGTAGCTACAAGCCAAAAGAACACTCACACTATTTTTACTCAGATGGTAGCAGAAATCCCCCCCCCCCTCAAACAATGTTGATTTTCTGTGTTTTGGAATATCCCACGAGAACCCGCAATGCATCTTATGAAAGAACAACATTGTTTTGGGGAGGAGGGGGTTGATTTTCTGTATTTCCCAGCAAGAAAAGGAAGAGGAGTCGTAATGTTTTAAAAATTACGGGGGTGTTCCAACGTAGTAAATAGTATTTCTATTGACTGTGGTTCCAAGGACTTTTGGCAGGCATTGTAAGTTTCTGTGTGTTTAATACAATTAGTTTTGTCGTTAGGAATATAGGGCTCTAATAGAAAATACATATCACAGTTATATTGGACATCATGACTGGCGGTTATTAGGAGAGTTTCTCACTAGACGCAGTTCCTTTAGATTAATTCTTAACAATCTCAACTATGTCAACAAAACCGATACATTATGAGAATATGTAATGAAAAATCTATACAAGTAAAAAGTAATACAAGTAGTTACGTTTACAAAATTTCGGAAGTATTCCCGCAAGGTTCAGTACTTGACTTCTACATACAAATCCCTCTTTTTAATACTGTGGCATTCCGCTGAAAGCCAAAGTCTGTGAATTCAATTACCATCATCGTCTTGTTTGATTTCATGTATAGTAGACACTCCTTCATAAGCGTTTTCTAGCTTGGGATAAGCAGTAGGTTCAACTTTGATTCTTTCGTCAGCCATCGTTGGTACTGGACTTTCAGCAATGTTTTCCTCAGAAGGAATGTTGCAAGTTTTCTTGTGTTTCCACAGCCCACTCGTGTAGCTGTATGATTTTCCACAGTGGCAGGTGTAGAATATTCGCTCATGCACGGTCCTCACGTGGACGGCTAGGCCCTTCATGTCAGTGTAACTTCTTCCGCAGGGAACATGAGAACAGATGAACTGCTTTTGGTGATTTTTAGAACAACATATCTTATCATGTCGTGTTAGGCTTTGTTGATAGGTAAACATCTTCCCGCACTTTTGGCAGCTTATATCTCCCACATCAACATCAATTTTTACATCGTCCTTCTTATGTTTTCGTAGATGTCCTTCGTACCCATACTTGTTAGAAAATCTTCTCTTGCAAAGATGGCAAGGATACCTAGCGGAATTCTCATTCACCTCTCTGCTAGCCCCATGAATACTAACGTTATGACTGACAAGAGCTCTTTTCGATGGAAACTCTACTGTGCAAATATCACAGTGATAAACTTTCTGTTGGTGAACTGCATCGTGTCGACTAAGTTCCCATTTTCCTCTAAAATACTTCTTGCATATTTCACAGAAGTAAGGCGTCTTCTCCCCACTGTGTTTTATTTCATGGCGTTTTAGTGTATCTTTCCGTGGGAATTTTCGCCCACAAGTAGCACATTCGAACTTGTAATCTTTTGCGGCTGCAGTTGTTTCCATCGGTATTTCTTCAGCAGCGGTTTCACCATCTGGAATGTTCGGCATTGGTATGCCTTTTTGTCGCATGCTGCTTAATTTGCTTCTTGTGCCTGTCGACTCTGTTTCAGAACTGAACACAGTCTAAGAATGCCAGCATTTATAAAACTCTCTAAACTTTCTCTGCCAGCTGCGAGTTGTGTTCATCCACCGCATGAAGCTAAAACTCTCACCACAGTGGTCTGTAGCCACCACAACAAGCATAAATCCCACCACAAAAAACAAAAAAGCTGACCACAGCATGGCGTTTCAACCACACAAAGCAAAAGAACTCACCACATCAAGCATGATAACCTACCACAATAGTGATTATCCATCGATTATTAAAAGCCACCGGCCATGCAGCCGGCCCTATAGCCCCCGGCCCTATTTGTTTGTCTGAATATCTTTGTTCTGTAAGACTCGGTTTTGTATTCTCACAGACAAAAATTAATAGGAATGGGGTATACTTGTAAAGACTTGTAATCTTCCAGCTTCCTTAACAGTACTTCATTTTCAATCTTTGTGACAATTATAAAGGATGAAATTTTGTGCTGGAGGATGAGGGCTTGGACCGGGGCCGCTGAGTCCTAATAGCCGCTTAAAAAACATCAAGCAAAATACCCACCGTGTCCATCAGGTCAACACCACATCAAGCATAATATTTCACCACAGTAATGCATTTCTACCGCATTAAGAAAAAAGTCACCAAATCAAGCAATAACATCACAACAGCGCGTATTAAACGCATCGAACAACAAAAAACCTACACTTTTTTTTAATAAGCAAATTGACTTTCGTCCAGCCCTCAAAGTTGCTTAAAATTTTAGACATTTCAGCCCTCAAAGTTGCTTAAACGTTGCTTAATATTTTTTGCACCTACTAACCACCCCTGACTTCGCGGGTCAAAATCGTCATCTGTTAGGCCTACAACATTACTTTCGGGAGACAGTAAGTGGAAAAAAACGTTAGCTAACGAACTTCAACATGCAAAACATAAGAACGAAGAACAATTCCCTAACACAAGAGAGAGAATAGGCTTAGTTGTTTGACCGCTTAGTTGCTTACAGTAATTCAATTGAGCCCTCAAGTTGCTTAATGTTAAGGTCAGTTCAGCCCTAGTTGCTTATTGAGCGGTTGCTTATTAAAAAAAAAGTGTACCACATCAAACATAATAATTCACCACATTAGTGCGTATCAACCACATCAAGCAAACAACCACCACACTGAGCATAATAAGCCACAACAGCTCTGCGTTTCCACCACATGTAGCAAAAAAATCACCACATAAAACATAATAACCCATCACATTGGACAAAAAAGACTCCACGTAAATCAAGCATAATAACTCACCGCAGTATTGCGTAGCTATCGACCCCAGCGAACAACAAAAGACCCACCACATCAAGCAAATAAACCCACTACCGTATAATGCGTATCCACCACAGTAGTACGTATTGCCTTGCAAACATGTGTATAGAATTTGTTGTTCAATTGACCAGATATTTAAGTACGTTATACCGACTACGTTTATCTGATTTTAGCTACTGCGCCTATGCACAAATCTTGATTCGCCTATGCAAGAGTGTGTTTAGACAACGATTGAAAGAAAATTCCGTGTGTATGAAAGAAATTTTTGCAAAGGCAAATCTTAAATTATCTAGAAAATCGAAGAAATTATTATGTAAATCTTTATGAATCTCAGTAAATCCTATCCCATCTCAAAAGACAAATAGAATTATAATTGCCATAAACCTCATAGATCATTTTTAAAACTGATATAGCCCTTGGTTCTGTAGCAGCTATTTTTTATTTCATAGTCTCCACCAAGTATGAAATCCTGCATTATGGCTGCTTGGTTATTGACAGTCTCGTTTGGAAACCTGCTTGTTGTGATTTTGGCTGGTGTCAAATTAACTGAAGACATGGTAAGAAAGTTTTTAATATTGCATTGCAATCAACAGCCGAAAAGCATACCTTGCATGATAGCACTGGGGTGACTGGTCAAGCTTTATATGAGCAAAAGAGGAGTAAATCTCAAGGTTTTATCCTTACTGCTTTTTCGGCGAGAGATGGGGTGGCCAAGTGGTCAAGTGGTGGTGTGACCGACTGGTCATGGTGTTCGGCTCATAATCGGCAGGTCGTTGTTTCGAATCTCGCCGGTACCCTTTCCACAAGCCTGTAGTTAACATCTGACTTCGTTGCTTGCTGGCTTGCTTGCTTGCTTCCTTGCTTGCTTCCTTGCTTGGCTGCTTGCTTGCTTGCTTGATTGCTTGCTTGCTTGGTTGCTTGCTCGCTTTCTTGCTTGCTTGCTTGCTATCTTGCTTGCTGGCTAGCTCGCTGGCTTGTTTGCTTATTTGCTTGCTTGCTGGCTTGCTTGCTTGCTTGCTGGCGTGCTTGCTTGCTTGCTATCTTATTGGCTTGCTTGCTTGCTGGCTACCTCGCTTGCTTGCTTGCTTGCTTGCTTGCTTGCTGGCTTGCTTGCTTGCTTGCTAGCTTGCTTGCTTGCTCGTTTGCTGGCTGGCTTGCTTGCTTGCTTGCTTGCTTACTTGCTTGCTGGCTGGCTTGCTTGCTTGCTGGCTGGCTTGCTTGCTTGCTGGCTGGCTATCTTGTTTGCTTGCTTGCTATCTTACTGGCTTGCTTGCTTGCTCGCTTGCCTTCTGGCTTGCTTGCTCGCCTGCTCGCTGGCTTCCCGGCTTGCTTGCTTGCTATCTTACTGACTTGCTTGCTTGCTTGCTTGCTTGCTTACTTGCTTGCTGGCTGGCTTGCTTGCTTGCTGGCTGGCTTGCTTGCTAGCTCGCTGGCTATCTTGTTTGCTTGCTTGCTATCTTACTGGCTTGCTTGCTTGCTTGCTTGCTTGCTTGCTGGCTTGCTTCCTTGCATGCTTGCTTTCTTACAGTAGAAGCCCACGTAAGCAACTTCATTTTTGCCACTAAAGGAGGGTCATGTCACTTTGTTGACAACCAGGATAGAATAAAATGTCTTTATCTCTTGAGCTTGAATCAGTGCTTCAAGATGCTTAATCTCATAGAAAATTTTTGAAAATTTTCCACAAAAATTTTAATATGCGAGATTTACTGTATTGAGAAGTAAACGAAAAACCTTTCCGAGAGTTACGCAATAATTAATGAAAATTCATGATTTTTTTTCAAATTGATATTTATTGATATTATTTTATTATTATTGATATTAAATTGTTAACATCGACCAAATATTTTTTCACGATATTTTAGAAAATTTTTTCTCTGACTTTCAGGCAACAGAATTCTACTTTTTTGCTGCCTTCCTTGCTGTTGTCTCAGCAATATTCAGCATAATGGCCTACTTCTATAAGTATGTGTATTATGGATCGAATCGAGAGGACATAACTCGAGAACTTTTAAGTGACGACGAGATCCCAATGATAGAACAAAATGATAACGAAGAAGATAATAATGAAGAATTAAAAGATGATGATCAAATGAAGAAGGAAACTAAATAAGTAATTTAAATTCTTAGTTTTTTAGTTATAGGGAAATATTTTCTGGCAATATTTTCCTCATAGGACGTAGTAGCTTCAAAAAATATTTGTTGAAGTCGAGAACAGGAGAAAAGCCTGTTCCAATGAATAAGGGCGTGTTCTTCTAAACGAATTCGTTTTTCGGTAGCCTTCTTTTTTCGGAATGTGTTTTTCGAAGCCATTCTTCTGAAAACGGCAGGTTTTTCCAAAACCTTCTGCTGTCAAAAGCAGATGGTTTCCGAGGCTTTCGAGAGATTTTCGGTTTGAAGTTCAAAGGAGACTTCCATTTTACCAGTTGCCAGGATACATTCAACGAATGGATCTGGAGCATAGAGATAGTGATATCTCTATCTACCTCTCTATCTATCACTATCTCTGTGGTCTGGAGACGAGGCAAGCAAGAATTTGGCACGGAAGTTTCAGATTTCCAGAATTCGTGTTTCTTGAAAATCATGGATTCTGTTTTTGGAAGCTCTCTGTTTTCAAAATTCGGAAGGTCTTGGAGGTTCAGATGAACACGCCCTAAGATTTATCAAGGGAGCCTTGGGAAGGCAGATTTTCGTGCTAACCTTATTTCAGTTTTAAGGGAATTTTCGTCGTCGTCGTTAGCCATGCGGTTCCAAGGCAAAAAGTAACTTACATTATATATACAATCTTTTTTCACTACTTCGGCTTGCGGTGTACAGCCGTATAGGGACTGTCGAGTTCTGTAAAACTCGACCCCACCGTTCGGAAGGTCGAAATTGCTCTACTTTGCGAAACCATTCTCTCGAAAATTAGTCTCGCCAACAGAACCACTTTGTGTTATCTAGAGGCAGACCCCTACTCAAAATTAAGCCAAGAACCCCCTACATTGTGAAATCGCTAAATTGCCACTAAAAAGACCAGTGCATGCAATTACGATAGTTATGAAGAACCTTGTTAAACGATTAATTGTCCTCAACGTATTTGAAACAGCCAAATATGAAAGTGGATAATTACTAGTTTTGGCGAAAATGTGGCTCCAAATTCAGAACAAAGCCATGTTTTGGAACTGTCCTAGTGTCCTGGAACCTTTGTCACCATAGGACATGATCGTTCTTGGGCCGTAAGTGGAGTATATTAAGCTAAAATTTCACCCAAAGGAAAGTAGAGTAAATTACTCTTCTTTCCTTAAAATCTATTTAGTTAATGTATATTTTTGTATTGTAGTTTAATAACTGAACAGTAGTTGCATTCTTTGCAATTTCCTAATTTTTCATATGATTTTTTACTTAATTCGCCAATCTAAATATTATGGGGTTAAAAGGAATAAAAGTCGATGTTAAAAACATGAAAAACATTTCCATTGCAAATGAAAGATTTTTTAGATTTTTCTTAGGTTTGCACGGTCGTAGCAAGATATGAGAATTAAACAGTTAACAGTTTAACTGAAAGTATCTTTGCTCTTGCTTTACACGCTTTTTTTACAAAGAACCACTTTATAAGGAACCTACATGTAGAAGGCCCGAGAATTTAAAGAACTTATACTACTAGAGAAAACATCTTTAAGGCCCTTTAAGGAACTTTTTAATGTCGAATGCTTTTATCACTGCAAATAACCAAGAATTAGAAAGCCGGTTCCATTCATTTGTAGCCGAAAATAACATAAATTGTACGTTATACGTGTATCAAATGTTTCCTTGAGTAGTCTCGAGCTTTGCTCACATGCAAGTGTCTCTCTTCTAATGTTAAGACCACTGTATGTGCAGTTAAAATTAAGGAACTACTAAAGAACTTTTTGAACTGCAATTGCCTCAAAAGAAGTCCAAAAATAAGGAACTTTAAGAGCTAGGCCTTCAGGTAGGTTCCTTATAAAAAAAAAGCGTGTAGCTGACCAAAACCTGAACACTGTATTGCACTATAACCATCAAGATCTAAAGTACTTCTTTTCCCAAAAATCATCTTTCGTTTGAATAATAAACCCTAGGATTCAAGAGTACATTTGAGGGTACATAATTCCTTTGATACAAGCGTCTGCAACTATTTTTGTTTCTATTTATTTTCCATATTCTAATTATAAGATAAACTATATGTACTTAGCCAATTATGTCAAAACTGATGTTGGATATATATATACCTGATTAAATGATTTAGTATCCAAATACAAAGTTTTTTCTTCTCAGACTTTGTTTCACGTATCGTTTCAATAGTAGTTTGCACGCAGGCTATCTGCTTGCTTGCTGCCTGTGGTTACAGAGGGGGTCATTGGGCATGACGGTTTGCGGTTATTGGGCATTTGGAGAGCGGTTTTACGGTTTTTCAATTTTGTGATTTCGGTGTGGTTTTACGGTTTTATGGAGAAACGTGTACGCTTGTACGGTTTTTGGCTAAAAAATTTACGGTTTTTCGACCCTCCCTAAACCCCCCCCCCGTTACATGTAGTCCCAGGGAGTGTACTTGAAAAAATTCTAACAGGGGGGCTTGGCTTATTTTTTGGGTCTGAAATTTTGGATTTCCTTACTTTTTTGGGTTTGGAAAAACTCTCTTATTTTTTTGGGCAGCAAATTTTAGGGCATGTAGTATTTGTACGTTTGTGTCAGCTACCCAGGCAGGCAGCAGTTTACCATCCAGTAGCTGTGAAGTATAGTATCGTAAAGTATAGTATAAGCATAGTATTTTCTTTATGTAGATTAATTATCATTTTGATTTTGATGATGATATTACAGAAGACTAACATTTTACCTTGCGACCTGCTACGCAGGCAGCCAGTAGTAGCATCCAGTAGTTGTGAAGTATAGTACGTTTCATAAGGTGCAGTATTAGCATGTAGCACTGTACGCGTATATTATTGTGTTGTGTAGTATCGTGAAGCACAGAATAGCAACGTGTAGAAGGTCTAAAACTTTAAGTAACGTATAGTATCACAGGAAAAAAACCTAAGCACCATTTAAAATTTTAAGTATTTTATATCATTACAAGCAATCGAGGATTGATCAACATAGAAGCTATTTCCATTGATTGGCCGTCAAAAACTCGCATATCAACGGAAAATTACTCATCATGTGCAGCATTTCAACGAGGGGTTTCCATTCAACTTTCAATACAGAGTCTCTAAATGGTAACGATTACATGGTAGTGTTTGACTGATGTTATTTATAACGTTTCTTTGCTGTATACTAGGTTTTCTAGCGTTATGGGGGCGATAAGTCCAAATGTTGCTGTTTTTGTAGCCTCTATACTATTCTTAGGGCAAAAAATATACAGTAGAAATTAAGCAACTACAAAGCAACTTTTGCTACTAAAAGGTGACCATAAGAGGTCCAAAAATTATCAACTTTTTTAACTAGGCCCGAGTGAAGTTGCTTATAAAAAAACTGCGTGTATAGCATATGATAGTATAATAGTAATTATAGTATGGATAGTCAAGAAAAGATCAAATTCTAGAGCATAATATCAGCTTTATCAAAAGTAAGGCAAAGGATAGTAAATGCAATTTTGATTTGAATTTTACACTTTTTTTCATAAGGAACCTACCTCAAGGCCTAGTTCTTAAAGTTCCTTATTTTTGGACCTCTTTTGAGGCAATTGTAGTTCAAAAACTCCTTAATAGTTCCTTAATTTTAACTTCACATATAGTGGTCTTAACAATAAAAGAGAGACACTTGCATGTGAGCAAAGCTCGAGACTACTCAAGGAAACATTTGATACATGTGTAACGTACAATTTATGTGATTTTCGACTGCAAATGAATGGAACCGGCTTTCTAATTCTTGATTATTTGCAGCGATAAAAGCATTCAACATTGAAAAGTTCCTTCGTGATTTTCTCTTTAGCAGTATAAGTTTTTTAAATTTTCGGGCCCTCTACATGTAGGTTCCTTTTAAAGTGGTTCTTTATAAAAAGCGTGTATGGCAGTTGCTCCGCGTGACAAGGAACACTATAACTATCTTGTCTACGTATTTGCTACGTTGGTATATGACTTTTATATTGTAAACGGCTTGGTTTTCAGCACGTTTTATCGTTTTCGATCCAGACCGTGGTACAGTAATTGAATTGTTTACGGTGGTTTTCAGAAGTCGGGTCAGAATATAACGTTAAAGTTGAGAATACATAATCTGAATCTTGTTCAATGTATATTGCTCCGAAATGAAAGAGACCACAAGCACTGTGGAGATCTTAAATGAATAATCCTTCTATACAGCTTCAATTTAAATTCAAACATCCTCATCAAACATTGATGACATTGGTTGCTAGTTAGCGCTAAACGCTTTTCACAGGGAAATATGATTTTACTTCACTTTTCGACCAACAATTTTGCAAGATCTGGTAAGTTTAAAGAAAATATTCTTAAGAAAACATACATATTCGTGCATTTTGCTAGCCTCTGAGGTGACTTGCAAGGACGAAAATTCAAGTAACATTTTGGGCACTATTTGCAAACGTGCATTTTGATTTTCTGAAGCTATGCAGTATCAAGTACACGATCCAAACGAACAAAACAGAGGAAACACAACGAGCAGCACAAATGCGAGTTGTTTGAAATGGAATGATTTGTACGTGAGAAAACAATGGACAGGTCGATTGAAAATCGTGCAAATCATTGCTACTCTTATAGCAGCAGCAAGCCTTCCTTCCGAAGAAACAACCATCCGCTTCACGTTTCTTCGAGTCGTTGCATGGATTGCCTTCTCATTCGCCGTCATTGACATTTTCCTTCATCTTTCCAGCTTGTGGGAGAGGGTTCATGACATTTTCAAAGCCCCAGAAGCCTTGATGACATTTGCATCGTTGACAGCATTTTTGTTTCTCATTGCAAGTGGGCTTCTGGCTGATGTTGCCCCGAGAAGCCGCCATGTTGGTGCTACTACGCTGTCTCTTGTTGCCGGGTTTTTTGCAGCAAGTTTTTACGGAATCGAAGCCCTGCTTCACTTTCTTGTTTTCCGTCAAAAGGATCCAAAGTTTCCACCGGCCAGTGACTTTTCTGTGGTGATGTGATTTTCATAACTTTGCGCACGCAATTTCAGTTGCATTGAATTTTACGGTTTATACAAGTTTTTCGTCCGCAGATTGATAAAATTTATGCATTTAATATTGATTCATTTGTTGCTATTATAATCTTGATGCTTTTGTTGTTAATTTATAGTTGAAACCTTGTTAAATTCATGCTTTTTGTTATCTTATATGAAGGTACGAGATTTCATCTCATAGACTAAAGATATATAGTCGGGTTGACTTTGACTTGAAGGTGCTGTGGCGTCGTGGTGTAATCCAGCTGACTCGTGGTGTCAGAAGCTCAGTGTGGTCAGGGTTCGAGCCCAGCCACGGTAGCGTCACGGCCAGGGTCGAGGTCTCGATTAGTTAACCTACTACTGAGATCCTAGCGACTGGCGCTAAAACACCGTTTCACCTTCACCCTTCACTTTTCTGTATGTGTTGCCAGCACAAATTTTAGTGTATAAATCATGGTCAATATGACCTTTTCTGCCTTTTTAAGTTTCTCTGCCGCACACGCCGCACAAAAGAAGAAAAGGAAGCTACACGAAGGACAAAAAATAGGCATCAAACATGGCTGATCCGGGCCATGTATGTACAGTACAGTGGAGGGTGTGCAGTACATTGGAGGATATTCAGTACAATGGAGGGTATCATCAGTATAGTGGAGGGATATCATCTGTATGGTGGAGGGTTTCCAGCACTGACTGTACTGTACTGATGATATCCCTTCACAGTACAGAATATCCTCCACTGTATTGATGATCAGTCACGAATTTCAATGACTGCATTTCAATCTCAGTACCGTTCTAGTATGGCTGGGAGTCACAAAGCTACAGTATTTAACTGCAAAAGAGGCACTGAAAATAATGCAAAGTATAACACAGTCTGAAGTAGAAAGTTTGTTGAGTATTTTATTTCTACTTAGTAGCTACAACTGCTTTTTAGTTTTTTGGCTCTCTGAGAGCCTGAGTTTCTTATCTATCTATCTGTGATGTCTTGCGCTCTCAGCGCGTTGACTGCCACAAAGTTCCAAACTTTGTGGTCGTTTGCTGCTCTGGCACATTCTGGATATGATTTCTCAGTCCAATCTTTGATGTTATCCAACGACTTTACTCATGGTCTTCTCTTTCCATTTTTTCCTTCCCTCTAGTAATTGTCGCTGTAGCCCTTCTTGTAGAATTAGATGTCCAAAATACCTGATCTTTCTGCTTTTTACTATTTGCAGTAATGTTTTTTGCTGCCTATCATTTCAAAGACCTCGAGTTTCTTATAAGAGTTTCAAAAAAGAGGTTCTGATTTGTGCAAGAATATTTTGATTTTCACAATTGCACGTAGCCCCTTATTTTGGAAAATGTGGCCGATATATTCGCATCTTTTCCAGAAGTTTAATGTTTTCAAAAACGTCTTGTTCCTAAGAGCCATAGTTCTCAGTTCCTTGGAATCGCGTTCCACGTTCCGGAGAATTCACACGGTTCGCACATGCATTCACACATGAAGTATTTTGTCTTGTGCCTCGCTTCGCTTCGTTCTTTCAGTTTTTGGCCTAGTCGCTGCAGCTTGTTTTGTAGCCAGTGTTTCCACTTTCAAGGAATTTTCCTCAGATCAAGGAATTTTTGGCTTCACAAGGAATTTTTTAAGGAATTGCAATATTTAAGGAATTTTTTAGAGAATTTACCGTTTTGTCCTAACTTAAAAAAATTTCCTTGTTTGTTTTTCTGATGTGTAAAATATTATTCTTCAAAAAAGAAAAATGCACCCATCGCAACACAGATAAAGCGTCTCAGGTGTCAGCGACATCAAAATTGCGATATCATTTTGTTTGTAGCGGCCTCTAAGAACATGTTCACGGCTTTGCGAGGAAAACAAAAGACTTTTGTCGGATGTTGCATTCCTTTATCTTTATAGTTACCACAAAAGAACTTCGGGCAAGGTTTATAAAAGAATTGTAGACTTGATAACTATAACCAGTTTTCTTTGTTTCTTATTATTTCTTTCTCGATTATTGATGTTTTGTTATGAAAAAAAACCGTTTCCTTTTTTCATTAAATATACCTTCTTCCACGTGGTAGCTACTAAGTACCTAAAGTAGTCAGGTCTGTGGTCCCGATGCTTCACTAACGCGCATCTTTTGTAGTTTAGGGAATTTAATTCGCTATTTATAAGCTGCGAATGCTTGATAGTAATTGTTAGAAACTGCCAGATGCAATCTAACAGGCCCTAACACGGCATCCTCTGGAATAACAGTGACAAGGAAATTTTCAAGGAAAACTGAATTTCGGTTTAAGGAATTTTAAGGAATTTTGAAAAATTCTGACCCTGTTTTAAGGAAAGCAAGATTTCAAAAGTGGAAACACTGTTTGTAGCGGCGCGTTTCTGAAAGGAGCTTGAAAGATGGGAGTTCCAGCTTTCTTCAGATGGTTGTCAAGAAAATATCCATCAATTGTCGTTCATGCAGTTGAGCAGAAGGTATAGTATGTTTTATATCTCTTTATTTGTCAACAGAAAAAACCATACCAGCAAACCTTCACTGCAGAAAAAATGGTTTCCTTCCATCAAATTGATCGATTATCCAAACAAGGGGCGTATTTTTGGCAACCTCCTAATTTTGGCAGATCTTTCAAAATCTGAAAACGGTAGACTTGGCAGGAAAAATTTTCCTGTACCAAAAAAACACAGCTGCCGAAAACGGTAGGCTGATCAGCCTTCCTGCTTAGGGGACAAGGCCTGCAAAACCTGCCATTTTCAGAAGACTGTACCAAAAAATACGTTTCAACGTCTGCCGAAAAGAGAAGGCATCTGTTGAAAACAGAATGTAGCCAAAAAATGCGCCCAAATATTGATATTGAGATACACATCTTGCTGATGTATCACGACCCTGATATCAAAAAAGCTATGAAAAGCCAGGAATTGAAAGAAAAAGGAAGCATGTTGCAGTAAAAATTCTCTATACTTTGAAATTTTTGTGCAAATTGGCATATTATCCTAGACTAGGAATGGGTTATTGAAAGAGGGAATTCATACTTAACCTGATCCAGTCTGCAGAGTGTGCAACTTATCAACAAGATCTCAGGGGCACCATTGCAATGGCAATATTGCCAAGAAAACTCTGACGTGAACGGGCCTAAATATGATCTGAACAAAGATTTTTTTGAAGGGAAACAAAAGAACAATGGTGTGTTGGTGCGCAGAATGATTTGAGCAAAAATATCTTGGGCAGTACACAACTTACACACTCTGCAGACTGGAACCTGATTTCTGTGTGCCGCTCCATACATATGGTGGACTTTTCTGATAAAGATAACGAGACATGATATATTATTGAATGAAAATTATGGGACAGAAAATTTTCACACACCTCCTCACTTAAGCCCTGACCAAATGATCGCAACATTTCTTCCAACAGCATCCAACATTTATTGTATGTTGTTGGGCTTTGTTGCTCATGGGGTGGCCAAGCGATTCCAATATTTTGAGCCAACAGGAGATGAGACCTGGTACTAGTTCAGCTATTGCTTGAAATGATTTTGCTGGTAGTTTTTTGCATATAGATCATTTCGGTATAACGTCAGACAGCATTAAAATTTTTCGAAATCACATGATATCGAGTTTTTGATATGAAAATCTTATAAAGCAGCCAAAACTTTGTCTAGGTACAAAGTTTCACTGTCCTAGCGCTTATGTTCTTAATTTTATGAGCATTCAAAGTTCCCGATTTCATAAAGGCTTTGACCACAAAAAATGAACTTGGTGAAACTTTTTACCCCACATGGTCAAAGCCCTTATAAAATCCTAAGCTTTGAACGATAATACATGCGATAATACATTGCACCTAGACTAATTTTTGGGTGTTTTGTACGATTTTTGCATCGAAAGATTGATATCTTGCAATTTCACAAAATTCTAATTCTACCGAAATGATATCTATTGCATATGCGCTTTCGTTTTGTTGGCTGAACAGGCCAAATGCAACAAACATCTGTCATTAACACCTAGAACAATATGGTCCGTAATGTCCAGCATGCAGCATTTTTTTATCAAAATCAAACTTCAGCCAGTGAGTCCCAAAAACAGCCAACAAGTCCCGACATGGGTGGCCAGACAGTCACAACAAATGACTCCCTACAGTGGTGGATGTTGCTGGGAAAAAGCTGGGAAAAGTTCGGCCATGTCTTTATTCAAGTAACCTCCCCAGATTGGCACCTGATGTAGTTTAATTCAACTGTCATATGATTTCTGGCCATGTTTGTAAATTGCTCTTTAAGAGATAACACCATAATATTCCTTAGTTTTTTATTCTTAACCTTGCTTTTAGTATCTCTAATTTTTATTTCTCTATTATTACAACTTTAATTTGCAGCCCAAACTAGATAAGCTCTGCTCTTTTTGGGTCGCACAGAATATGTATTTTTTATATTAACTTTAATTTTTTGTATTCTGTGAATTTGAAATTGAATTGAATTGATTGAATTGCATTGCAACACTTTAGAGACAATTCTTATTTCTTTTGTAGCCAGTTGATGTAGATGGTAACAGAGTTCCTATTGACACTACAGCTCCAAATCCAAATGACATTGAATTTGATAATTTATATTTGGATATGAATGGTATCATTCATCCATGTTGCCATCCTGAGAATAAGTAAGTCATTATCATGTTAATATGTAATGATTATTGGTTGTATTACTATACTGGCCAAATTGCAAAATCTGGCCAACTTTCAAAGTCTCTCCCTTTGCCAGGAGCCTACAATCTCCTGGTTTCCTGATTAGCAAGCGATTATAAACTTTTCCAAAAAATTGTTTTAAAAGTAGTTTTACTGCAAGGGAAGAAACTTTCACATGAGGAAACTTTTGCAACTCTGCAAAAAAGGCAAAAATTTTTTTAGTTTGCT
>JACTAT010000014.1:1826900-1848154 GCA_014526335.1 Chrysaora quinquecirrha
AAAGTCGTCCCTTAATTTGAGTTTTAAGATGCATATATGATGTCTTGCTAGATAACCTGTTTGTTTTCGAACCTTTAGAAACAAGAATTGGTCACTTCATGCACACAGGGACAAAAAGGCACAGTTTTTGCAAATCTCAATGTTGTTCTTCCGAAAGGGTAAGAAAAGTAATGTTAATCGTTTGGCCAATTCTCTATTTTTGCAAATTCATTTCTATTTCATTGATAATTTAAATTTGCTCCTTATTTTCTTGTATTTATAATTTTTGAGGGTTAAATCTATTTGTGTTTTCTTTTTTCATTTATTCATATTATATTTTTCCTTTTTAATGTTTTTTTTTTCATTTTTCACTCATATTTGCCATCTTTGTCAATTCATTCGTGTGGTTTGTTTTTTTGGTTGATTTTTTTATATAGTAATTTATCTTTTTGTTATTTTTATTTTTTGGTTTGCTTGTTTGCTTGATTAATTTTTAATCGTTTATCTATTATTTACCCTTATTTATTCAATCTGCTATAATTCACTCATTTTTATTTGTCTTATCATTTCTCTCGATTCGACTTGTTCATTTATTTAGTGATCATTTGTTTGTTTACAAACTCATTTGTTTTAACGTATCTATTTATCCATTCATCTTAGTATATTTTTATAAGCAAGAAATGAAACTGCTTTAAGCATGAAGATCAATTTTCATTATCATGACAAGAATTTGATATTTATCAGCGCAACGTTCCCGGAGAACTCTTTCTACCATTATCGGGCTATAAGAAATTTGCTTCTCCTCTATATTCATTGCGTTGATCGGATCATAGCGTTGTGAAAATACAGACTGAGAATGGTCAGATTTCTGCACTCAGTTGTAGGATTAAATGAATCCACAATAAGGAAACAACCAGATTTCTCATTGCCCGACAATAGTACACGGGTTTCTCCTGAAACGCTTCCCTAATAAATAACAAAGGCTAGCAATCGATACCTATGATGGTCAAGTGGTGATTGTCATGTCCAATGCGGCATCAGAAACTGCCTTGATAAGTTCGAATATATTTACTCCAAGAATTGGAACTATTGTGAAACCGTCTTCTCGAATCTTGATGAAACTTATCTATTAACTTTCCATCTTTTTCTGCTTGTTCTTATTTCTATTGATCTTAGTTCTTTGATCGAGAGCTTCAACTGTGTAGTGCTGGTTGTGTTCTCTGTCGAAAATGTTAAGCATCAGTTGAGACGAGTTTCAATTTTACAGAACAATGGATCCCCCGATTCGTGGACTGCCACCCATAAAAGACCAGATGACAATAAGGTGAACGAAGCCACTATTATATTATTTTCATTTTATTAAAAATTTATGCAGCGTTACCAGTCGGGTCTGCTAAAAACTGAAACTAAATAACTCTGATTTTTTGCTACCTTGGGTAAAATGCACCCTTGACGACGTACTCCAGCTCACGTGTACTTCATAAAAGAGCTTTTGCTTTGCTTCAAATTACTTTTTCATCATATTGTTCCTTTTCCTTCTTTCCAGTGTCAAGTATGATGATCCTTCCTACGATGAAGATTTTGTTTTCCCAGCGCATCTGCTTCCAAATGCAAAGTAAGATTTTTCAAATTCAGCTAGAGATCTTGTACGATGTGGTCTTATCGAAAGCACTGTTCGGTTTCTTAGGCCATTTTGTTTGATTAACTGTCCATAAAATAAATTCCTAATAAGTGAAATTATCAAATACAAGACTATAGACCCTGGCCAAACGATCAAGCATTATTTGTCAAACACTTGAAATTCGCTTGTCAAGTAAAATGTTTGGCCACGTCGCAAAACATAGTTCGCCTAACAATTTTTGGTTACGACAAGCAAATTTTTAAATTCTATTCCAAACAAAGCGGTGCAAGACATTTGGCTCATTTTTGCTTGTCAAACAACATTTTGTGGTGTGGCCCAACGTTCAAATATTGCTTGATAAGCAAACTACGCATTTTTCGCAAACGAAGTATGATCGTTTGGCCAGGAGCCTTACAAGGGCCTTTTTCTGTATTTTTTTCATGGTTTGAAGAAGGAGATCGACCGACGTTCTTAACCTTAACATTGTGTGTTTCGCATCAGATTTTAAGTAGATCTTCAAAGGTTACAGTGAGAACCCGCAAAATAAGAACGAAAGTTTAAGAGCCAGTTTCTCAGTGGTTCTTAAATTCGGTCTCCAAATGAAAAAGTGACGAGGAATACTTAAGCCCAAGAAAGTGAACAGGCGTGAAAATTTAACATGCAGGAATTTATTCCAATAATCTTTAAGTCTTTATTAAGAAGGTTCGGGCAAGGTCAAGATCAAGAGACTTTGAGTGTCTTGGTTCTTGAATCGTTGGTTCTTATTTTTGGGTTTGTCCTGTATTTGGCTCCTTTGCACTCCGGAAACTTTCAGAATTTAAAATTTCAAACCTAATGTACGTTTCCATTTTTTTGCTTTCAAATTAACTTGTCAGTTCTATAAAAAATGTTGTTTCTTTTTCATCACTTCAGATATCATTTACTCGTCACTAAAATTTTGTGGATAAATGATAATTATTCTTTGCTTGACTTGTCCTTTTTGCTTATTTTAGGACCCCAGGAAGGGTTCTTAAGCCGGAAGATTTCCCACAGAACAGAAATTACACCCCACAGACTGGATTTAGCCGTGATTCTCGTAATCCTTATCGCCTCTCTGGTGGGGGCTTCAGAATGATCGCGTAAGAATTTCCCAATTTAACTGTTATTTTAAAAGCATTTATTGTATCATTGATCTTCTGTTCACTTTCTCTTCATCTTATTGTCATTTAAAGATAAGCTTTTTGTTAAACTTTCGGGAACGAAAATGTTATTCACTTCTTTGATAAGCAACCGGCTGCAACTCCACTCATTGGTCTGCTACTAACTAGGTTTCTCGCATGAACAAGCTTGGAAAAAGTGTGTGGTCTGACGACGCTAAGGAATTTGTATAAGATTTTGTTGCACGCGCGTGCAACCGCATTTAAAACATTTCGCAAGGTGAATCCAGCCTAACAGATTTGGCACTTACTGTTGACCATAGTCTATATGTCAGTCAGTGTTGATCAAGAGAGAAAAATGCTGCATTTGTTTAAGGCAGGTCAATACTCCAAGTTAGTCGTTTTGCGTCAGATATTGAAAGTTTTGTTTTCTACAGAAAGAGCTTGTCGAATCCTTGCTTTTTTGGGTTATTATTATGTTGTAGATAAAATCCATGTAACTGCACCGATTTCGCTAGTCAGTTTCCATCTACAAGCCTAGCCTTCAACGCCATTTTTAATCTGATGATGCTTCCCGCACATCAATCTGAGGCACAGAGATTGAGCTACTCGAAGACGTAAAACATTTAAATTGTAATATTTTAAATTAAGACAAGGTTTGGTTAGGTTTGTCATTGCCTCTCTGCTGACCCAAATAACCAACCTTTTTTCATTCGATAGGCACAATCAAGATAGTCCCCAAAGATTTTATACTCCTGGTTCTTATCAAAGCCCCGTAAGTATTATACATTAAGCGTTCAACGTACCATCAGTGCCCTGCTTGTATTTCTTTTTATCCTTGTGTGTTAGCTTTTAAGTCTTTGTAATGCTGCTCAAAGCTGCCACTGAAGCTGAAGCTACACATATCTTAAAAGACGTTAGACATCTATCTTTTCAACGACTCTTGTAGCCCTTTCCCTTTTGCTAGTACAAAATTAGTTTATATTGCATAACGTTGCCAGAATTTAACCCCAACTGGCGTCTAGACTGCCCGTTTTGTTTTAATTTAATCAGTTATCCTGCAAGCAGTGTGTCAATCACATCTTTTGAACAGGGTTTTTCAAGATTTGAGGTTCTAGCCATACCTTATTTACTCTGCTTAAAAGCTCTTTATTTTCATTGTTGAAAATAATTTTGCAATTCTCATAAACCGATTTGGGCTTAGTTTCTCTATGTAGAATTTTATCTATTATGAAAACATGATAAGTTTTAGAAACAAGAGCTCTTGTGTGTTCGGTTCTTGGTATGGTAACTTTTATGTCTCATGTACTAATGTCCTCATTCTATTGGCTTTTCGTTTTTATAGAATCAAAGACAGCAGAATAGCTGGTCTTCTTATGGTCGTAATAGCTCACCTTACGACCAGCGGATGTCGTCTTCAAACCAGAATCTATCATCTCCTTACAACCGACAATATCAGCCACCTAACCGTCAAGGGTCGTACCAATCATACCAATCACCCGGCCAACAAGGACAGTATCAATCGTACGGTCAACGCAGCTCATATCAAAGAAGAAGTGATGATTATAATCAAATGGACAACAGACAAGGCGGCTACGGCGGTTATCAAAGTCACTCGAGCAACAGACAAAGCTACGATAATAACCGTATGCCTGATAATCGCAGTTATGGTAGGCCGGACGATCGTAACAAAGATTCTAGACTGGTTAGTATAAATAATGTCTATAATCCGTCTACATGTATTTTTTCGTTGGAATCTGAAACAATCGTCCCAATATTGAGAGTTTCTGAAATTCTTCTGATTTCGAGGTCTGAAAGATTCCTTTTAAAGCTTCTTTAATATTCATACTGGTGATGTTTCTCTTGTCAAATTCCCTTTCTAAATGTCGAGTTCCATCTATTCCGCTACTTTTGAGAAAGCTGAATCGATAGTCACTCTAATACAATATACAATACAATACAATACACTATATGGGGAGGGAAGGGGCAGCTTTTAAGGGTAAAAATATAGAGCTTATATGGGTCGTTCTATAACAACTTTGTAAGAGATCGTTTTTTATTGTGAATACACCCTCAGAGGCAGCGACACCCTTTCGTTTTCAACGAAACGAAATTTTCACAGGAAATGCGTCCTTAATGGACTTGTTAATGCATCAGCATAGTTGCAAATCACAGACTTGAGTCTTAGTGAAGGCAAATATGAAAGTTCTTTAGCCCAAAGAGAAACCATAATAAAATACTTTCTTAGGTTTGAAAAACCAAGTTCTGAACTTTCCTAACTTGCTGAAGAACCGAGCACAACTTTTCTATAAAAACCGTGTCAATTTTTCATGACTTCCCAGATTAGCGGAATCGAATCTATGGCCTAGTTCTTGCGTCGAAGTTATGCCACAGCGATCTTGAATTCAGTTGTGAACTTTTATATTCGCCCATAAACCACCATGGCTGCAGATATGGATTCAAGGTTGTTTACGAGGCAGAGCTGCTGTAGTAGTAGCGCGGTTAGAATTAAGTTCGGTATTAGTTTTATACTGTACGTCGCAAGTATGCCGAATTAAATGGACACGGGCATGGTTTTAATTGGCCATGGCATAACATCGACACTGAACTAGGCTTGTGTGATGGAATGCTATGAGACCACATTAGGGTATTAGGGATCTCGGGTATTTCCAGAAAAAATCAAAAGGGATAATGCTGGAGAAAAAAAGGGTACACTTTTTTTCAATAAGCAACTGAACTTTGATCCAGCCCTCAAGAGATGCTTAACATATCTAATAATTCAGCCCTCGCAGAATGACTGGTCTCGCCTTAAAAAACCTCTTATTTTAGCTCTTTTCCTGCTTTTCAATGTAATTGACAAGTTTGCAAGGATGTACAATGTAAAGAAAGCTATTTCACCAAACATTTTAACACAATCTCAGCCTTAGTTGCTTATTGACCAGTTGCTTATTAAATAAAAAAGTGTATATAAGATATTCTTTGGTGAAATTCTGCGATAAATAAGAGAAAACATACAAGGATCCCCCTAATGGGACCTCAATGATTTTGCTGTATGGTGAATCTTTATTCGAAAATCATATCATCTGACAGTAATTTGATTATCCTTTTTTTAGCAGGATCCTCGAAGGCATTCATTTCCAACGTCCCAGAATCGATATCGTCCATATTAAGCACCTGACATGAATACGATTCCATTGTGACACTTAATCCCGAACTCAGTCGTCTTTGGTTCTTTGCGAGCTGTGCAGTGGCCACTTGAACTCACTAAGTATTTCCTAACATTGTGAAATAATATAATAACGAACTCTAACCCTGTATTAAAAAACTTTGTCATATATGAGCCTTTTAGGTACTGTACCATGTAAATTAGGTTTTTTTATTGATTTATTATCAGAACTAGTTATTATTTTTAATTTTACCTGGTACTTTTGACAAATCAAAATTTGACGACTGTCACTTTTTCTTTTTCGTGTTATCTCTTTTTCGAATTTTGCAAAATGTTTCTTGATTATTACAAAAAAAGATGTCGCATCCTACCTAATATCCCTTGAATAGCCTCTTGGGGGAGCGGGTGGTAAAGTATTAATCTATCATAACTGGTCGAATAAAGTAGAAAACAAATACCCTCGAAAAATCGGCCAAAATCAAGGGTTCTAAAAACTCCCCATTCTATCATAAATAGTTTGTAAATTCTATCACATACCACCTAAAATAAATCTTGAGCGTAAATAAAATAAGGGCCCATTTGGGAGTAAAATTATCCCTCCAAATGCCTAAAAAGCAAGTCTATAGCCTTGTCAAATGGCCAAAAATCGGTCCAGATAAGGGTTTCTAAAGACTCCCATTTTTCTTCATAAATGGTTACTAAATGCTACCAGGTACCCCCTAATAAGCCTATAGAGGGTGAATAAAGTGATTTTCTAACAAATTAGCTCCAATTTGGGCGAAAAAAATTCCTTCAAAAAATGGCCAAAAAGGGGTTTTGAAAATTCTCTTTTTTCTTCAGAAATAGTTACTAAATATTATCAGATACCCCTAAACAGTCACTAGGAGGTATATAAAGTGTTTTTCTAGCAAACTAGATCCAATTTGGGAGAAAAAGTTTCCCTAAAAAAATCGCGAAAAAGGCAAGTCTATAGCCTTGCCAAATGGCCGAAAATCGGCCAAAATGAGGGGTTTAGAAAACTCTCTTTTTTCGTCAAAAATAGTTACTAAATATTATCAGATACCCCCTAAAAAGTCTCTAAAAGGTATATAAAGTGTTTTTCTAGCAAATTAGGTCCAATTTGGGAGAAAAAGTTTTACTCAAAAAATTGCAAAATGCAAGTCTATAGCCTTGCCTAATGGCCGAAAATCGGCCAAAATGAGGGGTTTAGAAAACTCTCTTTTTTCGTCAAAAATAGTTACTAAATATTATCAGATACCCCCTAAACAGTCTCTAGAAGGTATATAAAGTGTTTTTCTAGCAAATTAGGTCCAATTTGGGAGAAAAAGTTTCCCTCAAAAAATCGCAAAAAAGGCAAGTCTATAGCCTTGCCAAATGGTTGAAAGTGGGCCAAAATGAGGGGTTTTGAAAACTCTCTTTTTTCTTCAAAAATAGTTACTAAATATTATCAGATCCCCCTAAACAGTCTCTAGGAGGTATATAAAGTGTTTTTCTAGCAAATTAGGTCCAATTTGGGAGAAAAAGTTTCCCTCAAAAATCGCAAAAAGTCAAGTCTATAGCCTTGCCAAATGGCCGAAAATCGGCCAAAACGAGTGGTTTAGAAAACTCTCTTTTTTCGTCAAAAATAGTTACTAAATATTATCAGATACCCCCTAAACAGTCTCTAGAAGGTATATAAAGTCTTTTTCTAGCAAATTAGGTCCAATTTGGGAGATAAAGTTTCTCTCAAAAAATCGCGAAAAAGGCAAGTCTATAGCCTTGCCAAATGGCCGAAAATCGGCCAAAATGAGGGGTTTAGAAAACTCTCTTTTTTCGTCAAAAATAGCTACTAAAGATTATCAGATACCCCCTAAACTGTCTCTAGAAGGTATATAAAGTGTTTTTTTTAGCAAATTAGGTCCAATTTGGGAGAAAAAGTTTCCCTCAAAACTCACAAAAAAGGCAAGTCTATAGCCTTGCCAAATGGCCGAAAATCTGCCAAAATGATTTGTTTAGAAAACTCTCTTTTTTGGTCAAAAATAATTACTAAATATTATCAGATACCCCCTAAACAGTCTCTAGAAGGTATATAAAGTGTTTTTCTAGCAAATTAGGTCCAATTTGGGAGTAAAAGTTTCCCTCAAAAATTGCAAAAGGCAAGTCTATTTTGCCGAAAATGGCCGAAAATCGGCCAAAATCATGGTGTTTTGGAAAATTATAAATTTTTACTCAAAAATAGTAACTAAATATTATCAGATACCCCTAAACAGTCTCTAGAAGGTATATAAAGTGTTTTTCTAGCAAATGAGGTCCAATTTGGAGAAAAGTTTTACCTCAAAAATAATACAAAAGGCAAGTCTATAGCCTTGCGAAAATGGCCGAAAATCGGCCAAAATGAGGGGTTTAGAAAACTCTGATATTTTAATTAAAAATAGTTACTAAATATTATCAGATACCCCTAAACAGTCTCTAGGAGGTATATAAAGTGTTTTTCTAGCAAATATAACAGAAATACCCAGTTTTGCTGTTAGAAAAGTTTCCTCTCAAAAATAGCCAAAAAGGCAAGTCTATAGCCTTGCCAAATGGCCGAAAATCAGCCAAAGTGAAGGGTTTAGAAAACTCTCTTTTTTGTCAAAAATAGTTACTAAATATTATCAGATACCCCCTAAACAGTCTCTAGGAGGTATATAAAGTGTTTTTCTAGCAAATTAGGTCCAATTTGGGAGAAAAAGTTTCCCTAAAAAATTCGCGAAAAAGGCAAGTCTATAGCCTTGCCAAATGGCTGAAAATGGGCCAAAATGAGGGGTTTTGAAAACCGTCTTTATTCTTCAAAAATAGTTACTAAATATTATTATATACCCCCTAAACAGTCTCTAGGAGGTATATAAAAAATTTTTCTAGCAAATTAGGTCCAATTATGGAGAAATAATTTCCCTCAAAAAATCGCGAAAAAGGCAAGTCTATAGCCTTGCCAAATGGCCGAAAATCGGCCAAAATGAGGGGTTTAGAAAACTCTCTTTTTTCGTCAAAAATAGTTACTAAATATTATCAGATACCCCTAAACAGTCTCTAGAAGGTATATAAAGTGTTTTTTTAGCAAATTAGGTCCAATTTGGGAGAAAAGTTTCCCTCAAAACTCACAAAAAAGGCAAGTCTATAGCCTTGCCAAATGGCCGAAAATCTGCCAAAATGAGGGTTTAGAAAACTCTCTTTTTTCGTCAAAAATAGTTACTAAATATTATCAGATACCCCCTAAACAGTCTCTAGAAGGTATATAAAGTGTTTTTCTAGCAAATTAGGTCCAATTTGGGAGTAAAAGTTTCCCTCAAAAAATCGCGAAAAAGGCAAGTCTATAGCCTTGCCAAATGGCCGAAAATCGGCCAAAATGAGGGGTTTAGAAAACTCTCTTTTTTCGTCAAAAATAGTTACTAAATATTATCAGATACCCCTAAACAGTCTCTAGAAGGTATATAAAGTGTTTTTCTAGCAAATTAGGTCCAATTTGGGAGAAAAAGTTTCGCTCAAAAAATCGCCAAAAAGGCAAGTCTATAGCCTTGCCAAATGGCCGAAAATCGGCCAAATGAGGGGCTTAGAAAACTCTCTTTCTTCGTCAAAAATAGTTACTAAATACTATCAGATACCCCCTAAACAGTCTCTAGAAGGCATATAAAGTGTTTTTCTAGCAAATTAGGTCCAATTTGGGAGAAAAAGTTTCCCTCAAAAATCGCAAAAAAGGCAAGTCTATAGCCTTGCCAAATGGCCGAAAATCGGCCAAAACGAGTGGTTTAGAAAACTCTCTTTTTTCGTCAAAAATAGTTACTAAATATTATCAGATACCCCCTAAAAAGTCTCTAAAAGGTATATAAAGTGTTTTTCTAGCAAATTAGGTCGAATTTGGGAGAAAAAGTTTCCCTCAAAAAATTGCAAAAAAGGCAAGTCTATAGCCTTGCCAAATGGCCGAAAATCGGCCAAAATGAGGGGTTTAGAAAACTCTCTTTTTTCGTCAAAAATAGTTACTAAATATTATCAGATACCCCCTAAACAGTCTCTAGAAGGTATATAAAGTGTTTTTTCTAGCAAATTAGGTCCAATTTGGGAGAAAAGTTTCCCTCAAAACTCACAAAAAAGGCAAGTCTATAGCCTTGCCAAATGGCCGAAAATCTGCCAAAATGAGGGTTTAGAAAACTCTCTTTTTTCGTCAAAAATAGTTACTAAATATTATCAGATACCCCCTAAACAGTCTCTAGAAGGTATATAAAGTGTTTTTTCTAGCAAATTAGGTCCAATTTGTGGGAAAAGTTTCTCTCAAAAAATCGCGAAAAAGGCAAGTCTATAGCCTTGCCAAATGGCTGAAAATGGGCCAAAATGAGAGGTTTAGAAAACTCTCTTTTTTAGTCAAAAATAGTTACTAAATATTATCAGATACCCCCTAAACAGTCTCTAGAAGGTATATAAAGTGTTTTTCTAGCAAATTAGGTCTAATTTGAGAGAAAAAGCTTCCCTCAAAAAATTGCAAAATGCAAGTCTATAGCCTTGCCAAATGGCCGAAAATCGGCCAAAATGAGGGGTTTAGAAAACTCTCTTTTTTCGTCAAAAATAGTTACTAAATATTATCAGATACCCCCTAAACAGTCTCTAGAAGGTATATAAAGTGTTTTTCTAGCAAATTAGGTCCAATTTGGGAGAAAAAGTTTCCCTCAAAAATCGAAAAAGGCAAGTCTATAGCCTTGCCAAATGGCTGAAAATGGGCCAAAATGAGGGGTTTTGAAAACTCTCTTTTTTCGTCAAAAATAGTTACTAAATATTATCAGATACCCCCTAAACAGTCTCTAGAAGGTATATAAAGTGTTTTTCTAGCAAATTAGGTCCAATTTGGGAGAAAAAGTTTCCCTAAAAAATCGCGAAAAAGGCAAGTCTATAGCCTTGCCAAATGGCTGACAATGGGCCAAAATGAGGGGTTTTGAAAACTCTCTTTTTTCGTCAAAAATAGTTACTAAATATTATCAGATACCCCCTAAACAGTCTCTAGAAGGCATATAAAGTGTTTTTCTAGCAAATTAGGTCCAATTTGGGAGAAAAAGTTTCCCTCAAAAATCGCAAAAAAGGCAAGTCTATAGCCTTGCCAAATGGCCGAAAATCGGCCAAAACGAGTGGTTTAGAAAACTCTCTTTTTTCGTCAAGAATAGTTACTAAATATTATCAGATACCCTTTAAAAAGTCTCTAAAAGGTATATAATGTGTTCTTTTGGCAAATTAGGTCCAAATTGGGAGAAAACGTTTCCCTCAAAACTCACAAAAAAGGCAAGTCTATAGCCTTGCCAAATGGCCGAAAATCGGCCAAAATGAGGGTTTAGAAAACTCTCTTTTTCGTCAAAAATAGTTACTAAATATTATCAGATACCCCCTAAACAGTCTCTAGGAGGTATATAAAGTGTTTTTCTAGCAAATTAGGTCCAATTTGGGAGAAAAGTTTCCCTCAAAAAATCGCCAAAAAGGCAAGTCTATAGCCTTGCCAAATGGCCGAAAAACGGCCAAAATGAGGGGTTTAGAAAACTCTCTTTTTCGTCAAAAATAGTTACTAAATATTATCAGATACCCCCTAAACAGTCTCTAGAAGGTATATAAAGTGTTTTTCTAGCAAATTAGGTCCAATTTGGGAGAAAAGTTTCCCTCAAAAAATCGCAAAAAGGCAAGTCTATAGCCTTGCCAAATGGCCGAAAATCGGCCAAAATGAGGGGTTTAGAAAACTCTCTTTTTCGTCAAAAATAGTTACTAAATATTATCAGATACCCCCTAAACAGTCTCTAGAAGGTATATAAAGTGTTTTTCTAGCAAATTAGGTCCAATTTGGGAGAAAAGTTTCCCTCAAAAATCGCAAAAAGGCAAGTCTATAGCCTTGCCAAATGGCCGAAAATCGGCCAAAATGAGGGTTTAGAAAACTCTCTTTTTCGTCAAAAATAGTTACTAAATATTATCAGATACCCCTAAACAGTCTCTAGAAGGTATATAAAGTGTTTTTCTAGCAAATTAGGTCCAATTTGGGAGAAAAGTTTCCCTCAAAAATTGCAAAAAGGCAAGTCTATAGCCTTGCCAAAATGTTACTAAATATTATCAGATACCCCTAAAATCGGCCAAAATGAGAGAGGGTTTAGAAAACTCTCTTTTTCGTCAAAATAGTTACTAAATATTATCAGATACCCCTAAACAGTCTCTTGGAGGTATATAGAGTGTTTTTCTAGCAAATGAGGTCCAATTTGAGAGAAAAAGTTTCACTCAAAAATCGCCAAAACGGCAAGTCTATAGCCTTGCCAAATGGCCGAAAATCAGCCAAAGAGAAGGGTTTAGAAAACTCTCTTTTTTCGTCAAAAATAGTTACTAAATATTATCAGATACCCCCTAAACAGTCTCTAGAAGGTATATAAAGTGTTTTTCTAGCAAATTAGGTCCAATTTGGGAGAAAAAGTTTCCCTCAAAAAATCGCAAAAAGGCAAGTCTATAGCCTTGCCAAATGGCCGAAAATCGGCCAAAATGAAGGGTTTAGAAAACTCTCTTTTTCGTCAAAAATAGTTACTAAATATTATCACCCTAAACAGTCTCTAGGAAGTATATAAAGTGTTTTTCTAGCAAATTAGGTCCAATTTGGGAGAAAAGTTTCCCTCAAAAATCGCAAAAAGGCAAGTCTATAGCCTTGCCAAATGGCCGAAAATCGGCCAAAATGAGGGGTTTAGAAAACTCTCTTTTTCGTCAAAATAGTTACTAAATATTATCAGATACCCCTAAACAGTCTCTAGAAGGTATATAAAGTGTTTTTCTAGCAAAATAGGTCCAATTTGGGAGAAAAGTTTCCCTCAAAAAATCGCACAAAAGGCAAGTCTATAGCCTTGCCAAATGGCCGAAAATCGGCCAAAATGAGGGGTTTAGAAAACTCTCTTTTTCGTCAAAAATAGTTACTAAATATTATCAGATACCCCCTAAACAGTCTCTAGGAGGTATATAAAGTGTTTTTCTAGCAAATTAGGTCCAATTTGGGAGAAAAGTTTCCCTCAAAAAATCGCAAAAAGGCAAGTCTATAGCCTTGCCAAATGGCCGAAAATCGGCCAAAATGAGGGGTTTAGAAAACTCTCTTTTTTCGTCAAAAATAGTTACTAAATATTATCAGATACCCCCTAAACAGTCTCTAGAAGGTATATAAAGTGTTTTTCTAGCAAATTAGATCCAATTTGGGAGAAAAGTTTCCCTCAAAAATCACAAAAAGGCAAGTCTATAGCCTTGCCAAATGGCCGAAAATCGGCCAAAATGAGGGGTTTAGAAAACTCTCTTTTTCGTCAAAATAGTTACTAAATATTATCAGATACCCCTAAACAGTCTCTAGAAGGTATATAAAGTGTTTTTATAGCAAATTAGGTCCAATTTGGGGGAAAAGTTTCTCTCAAAAAATCGCGAAGAAGGCAAGTCTATAGCCTTGCCAAATGGCCGAAAATTGGCCAAATGAGGGGTTTAGAAAACTCTCTATTTTCGTCAAAAATAGTAACTAAATATTATCAGATACCCCCTAAACAGTCTCTAGAAGGCATATAAAGTGTTTTTCTAGCAAATTAGGTCTAATTTGAGAGAAAAAGCTTCCCTCAAAAAATTGCAAAATGCAAGTCTATAGCCTTGCCAAATGGCCGAAAATCGGCCAAAATGAGGGGTTTAGAAAACTCTCAATTTGGGAGAAAAGTTTTTTCGTCAAAAATAGTTACTAAATATTATCAGATACCCCTAAACAGTCTCTAGGAGGTATATAAAGTGTTTTTCTAGCAAATTAGGTCCAATTTGGGAGAAAAGTTTCCCTCAAAAATCGCAAAAAGGCAAGTCTATAGCCTTGCCAAATGGCCGAAAATCGGCCAAAATGAGGGTAGAAAACTCTCTTTTTTAGTCAAAAACAGTTACTAAATATTATCAGATACCCCCTAAACAGTCTCTAGAAGGTATATAAAGTGTTTTTCTAGCAAATTAGGTCCAATTTGGGAGAAAAAAGGTTTCCTCAAAAAATCGCAATAAAGGCAAAGTCTATAGCCTTGCCAAATGGCGGAAAATCGGCCAAAATGAAGGGTTTAGAAAACTCTCTTTTTCGTCAAAAATAGTTACTAAATATTATCAGATACCCCCTAAACAGTCTCTAGAAGGTATATAAAGTGTTTTTCTAGCAAATTAGGTCCAATTTGGGAGAAAAGTTTCCCTCAAAAATCGCAAAAAGGCAAGTCTATAGCCTTGCCAAATGGCCGAAAATCGGCCAAAATGAGGGTTTAGAAAACTCTCTTTTTCGTCAAAAATAGTTACTAAATATTATCAGATACCCCTAAACAGTCTCTAGAAGGTATATAAAGTGTTTTTCTAGCAAATTAGGTCCAATTTGGGAGAAAAGTTTCCCTCAAAAATCGCAAAAAGGCAAGTCTATAGCCTTGCCAAATGGCCGAAAATCGGCCAAAATGAGGGTTTAGAAAACTCTCTTTTTCGTCAAAAATAGTTACTAAATATTATCAGATACCCCTAAACAGTCTCTAGAAGGTATATAAAGTGTTTTTCTAGCAAATTAGGTCCAATTTGGGAGAAAAGTTTCCCTCAAAAATTGCAAAAAGGCAAGTCTATAGCCTTGCCAAATGGCCGAAAATCGGCCAAAATGAGGGTTTAGAAAACTCTCTTTTTCGTCAAAAATAGTTACTAAATATTATCAGATACCCCTAAACAGTCTCTAGGAGGTATATAAAGTGTTTTTCTAGCAAATTAGGTCCAATTTGGGAGAAAAGTTTCCCTCAAAAATCGCAAAAAGGCAAGTCTATAGCCTTGCCAAATGGCCGAAAATCGGCCAAAATGAGGGTTTAGAAAACTCTCTTTTTCGTCAAAAATAGTTACTAAATATTATCAGATACCCCCTAAACAGTCTCTAGAAGGTATATAAAGTGTTTTTCTAGCAAATTAGGTCCAATTTGGGAGAAAAGTTTCCCTCAAAAAATCGCAAAAAGGCAAGTCTATAGCCTTGCCAAATGGCCGAAAATCGGCCAAAATGAGGGGTTTAGAAAACTCTCTTTTTCGTCAAAAATAGTTACTAAATATTATCAGATACCCCCTAAACAGTCTCTAGAAGGTATATAAAGTGTTTTTCTAGCAAATTAGGTCCAATTTGGGAGGAAAAGTTTTCCCTCAAAAAAAATCTATAAAATGGCAATCGGCCAAAATAGGGTTTAGAAAAGTCAAAAATAGTTACTAAATATTATCAGATTAAACAGTCTCTAGGAGGTATATAAAGTGTTTTTCTAGCAAATTAGGTCCAATTTGGGAGGTTTCCCTCAAAAATCGCAAAAAGGCAAGTCTATAGCCTTGCCAAATGGCCGAAAATCGGCCAAAATGAAGGGTTTAGAAAACTCTCTTTTTCGTCAAAATAGTTACTAAATATTATCAGATACCCCCTAAACAGTCTCTAGAAGGTATATAAAGTGTTTTTCTAGCAAATTAGGTCCCATTTGGGAGAAAAGTTTCCCTCAAAAAATCGCAAAAAAGGCAAGTCTATAGCCTTGCCAAATGGCCGAAAATCAGCCAAAGTGAAGGGTTTAGAAAACTCTCTTTTTTCGTCAAAAATAGTTACTAAATATTATCAGATACCCCCTAAACAGTCTCTAGAAGGTATATAAAGTGTTTTTCTAGCAAATTAGGTCCAATTTGGGAGAAAAACTTTCCCTCAAAAAATCGCAAAAAGGCAAGTCTATAGCCTTGCCAAATGGCCGAAAATCGGCCAAAATGAGGGGTTTAGAAAACTCTCTTTTTCGTCAAAAATAGTTACTAAATATTATCAGATACCCCCTAAACAGTCTCTAGAAGGTATATAAAGTGTTTTTCTAGCAAATTAGGTCCAATTTGGGAGAAAAAGTTTCCCTCAAAAAATTGCAAAAAAGGCAAGTCTATAGCCTTGCCAAATGGCCGAAAATCGGCCAAAATGAGGGTTTAGAAAACTCTCTGTTTTCGTCAAAAATAGTTACTAAATATTATCAGATACCCCCTAAACAGTCTCTAGAAGGTATATAAAGTGTTTTTTCTAGCAAATTAGGTCCAATTTGTGGGAAAAGTTTCTCTCAAAAAATCGCGAAAAAGGCAAGTCTATAGCCTTGCCAAATGGCTGAAAATGGGCCAAAATGAGAGGTTTAGAAAACTCTCTTTTTTAGTCAAAAATAGTTACTAAATATTATCAGATACCCCCTAAACAGTCTCTGGAAGGTATATAAAGTGTTTTTCTAGCAAATTAGGTCTAATTTGGGAGAAAAAGTTTCCCTCAAAAAATTGCAAAATGCAAGTCTATAGCCTTGCCAAATGGCCGAAAATCGGCCAAAATGAGGGGTTTAGAAAACTCTCTTTTTTCGTCAAAAATAGTTACTAAATAGTATCAGATACCCCCTAAACAGTCACTACGAGGTATATATAGTGTTTTTCTAGCAAATTAGGTCCAATTTGGGAGAAAAGTTTCCCTCAAAAAATCGCGAAAAAGGCAAGTCTATAGCCTTGCCAAATGGCCGAAAATCGGCCAAAATGAGGGTTTTGAAAACTCTCTTTTTCGTCAAAAATAGTTACTAAATATCATCAAATACCCCCTAAACAGTCTCTAGAAGGTATATAAAGTGTTTTTCTAGCAAATTAGGTCCAATTTGGGAGAAAAAGTTTCCCTAAAAAAATCGCGAAAAAGGCAAGTCTATAGCCTTGCCAAATGGCTGACAATGGGCCAAAATGAGGGGTTTTGAAAACTCTCTTTTTTCGTCAAAAATAGTTACTAAATATTTTCAGATACCCCCTAAACAGTCTCTAGAAGGCATATAAAGTGTTTTTCTAGCAAATTAGGTCGAATTTGGGAGAAAAAGTTTCCCTCAAAAAATCGCAAAAAGGCAAGTCTATAGCCTTGCCAAATGGCCGAAAATCGGCCAAAATGAGGGGTTTAGAAAACTCTCTTTTTTCGTCAAAAATAGTTACTAAATATTATCAGATACCCCCTAAACAGTCTCTAGAAGGTATATAAAGTGTTTTTCTAGCAAATTAGGTCCAATTTGGGAGAAAATTTTCCCTCAAAAGATCGCCAAAAAGGCAAGTCTACAGCCTTGCCAAATGGCCGAAAATCTGCCAAAATGATGGTTTAGAAAACTCCCTGTTTTCGTCAAAAATAGTTACTAAATATTATCAGATACCCCCTAAACAGTCTCTAGAAGGTATATAAAGTGTTTTTCTAGCAAATTAGGTCCAATTTGGGAGAAAAAGTTTCCCTCAAAAAATCGCCAAAAAGGCAAGTCTATAGCCTTGTCAAATGGCCGAAAATCGGCCAAAATGAGGGTTTAGAAAACTCTCTTTTTCGTCAAAATAGTTACTAAATATTATCAGATACCCCTAAACAGTCTCTAGAAGGTATATAAAGTGTTTTTCTAGCAAATTAGGTCCAATTTGGGAGAAAAAGTTTCCCTCAAAAATCGCAAAAAGGCAAGTCTATAGCCTTGCCAAATGGCCGAAAATCGGCCAAAATGAGGGGTTTAGAAAACTCTCTTTTTCGTCAAAAATAGTTACTAAATATTATCAGATACCCCCTAAACAGTCTCTAGGAGGTATATAAAGTGTTTTTCTAGCAAATTAGGTCCAATTTGGGAGAAAAGTTTCCCTCAAAAATCGCCAAAAAGGCAAGTCTATAGCCTTGCCAAATGGCCGAAAATCGGCCAAAGTGAAGGGTTTAGAAAACTCTCTTTTTCGTCAAAATAGTTACTAAATATTATCAGATACCCCTAAACAGTCTCTAGAAGGTATATAAAGTGTTTTTCTAGCAAATTAGGTCCAATTTGGGAGAAAAGTTTCCCTCAAAAATCGCAAAAAGGCAAGTCTATAGCCTTGCCAAATGGCCGAAAATCGGCCAAAATGAGGGGTTTAGAAAACTCTCTTTTTCGTCAAAATAGTTACTAAATATTATCAGATACCCCTAAACAGTCTCTAGAAGGTATATAAAGTGTTTTTCTAGCAAATTAGGTCCAATTTGGGAGAAAAGTTTCCCTCAAAAATCGCAAAAAGGCAAGTCTATAGCCTTGCCAAATGGCCGAAAATCGGCCAAAATGAGGGTTTAGAAAACTCTGGGAGAAAAAGTTTTTTTTCGTCAAAATAGTTACTAAATATTATCAGATACCCCTAAACAGTCTCTAGGAGGTATATAAAGTGTTTTTCTAGCAAATTAGGTCCAATTTGGGAGAAAAGTTTCCCTCAAAAATCGCCAAAAAGGCAAGTCTATAGCCTTGCCAAATGGCCGAAAATCGGCCAAAATGAGGGGTTTTGAAAACTCTCTTTTTCGTCAAAAATAGTTACTAAATATTATCAGATACCCCTAAACAGTCTCTAGAAGGTATATAAAGTGTTTTTCTAGCAAATTAGGTCCAATTTGGGAGAAAAGTTTTCCTCAAAAATCGCAAAAAGGCAAGTCTATAGCCTTGCCAAATGGCCGAAAATCGGCCAAAATGAGGGTTTTGAAAACTCTCTTTTTCGTCAAAAATAGTTACTAAATATTATCAGATACCCCTAAACAGTCTCTAGAAGGTATATAAAGTGTTTTTCTAGCAAATTAGGTCCAATTTGGGAGAAAAGTTTCCCTCAAAAATCGCAAAAAGGCAAGTCTATAGCCTTGCCAAATGGCCGAAAATCGGCCAAAATGAGGGGTTTAGAAAACTCTCTTTTTCGTCAAAATAGTTACTAAATATTATCAGATACCCCTAAACAGTCTCTAGAAGGTATATAAAGTGTTTTTCTAGCAAATTAGGTCCAATTTGGGAGAAAAGTTTCCCTCAAAAATCATGAAAAAGGCAAGTCTATAGCCTTGCCAAATGGCCGAAAATCGGCCAAAATGAGGGTTTAGAAAACTCTCTTTTTGTCAAAATAGTTACTAAATATTATCAGATACCCCTAAACAGTCTCTAGAAGGTATATAAAGTGTTTTTCTAGCAAATTAGGTCCAATTTGGGAGAAAAGTTTTCCTCAAAAATCAAAAAGGCAAGTCTATAGCCTTGCCAAATGGCCGAAAATTGGCCAAATGAGGGGTTTAGAAAACTCTCTATTTTCGTCAAAAATAGTAACTAAATATTATCAGATACCCCCTAAACAGTCTCTAGAAGGCATATAAAGCGTTTTTCTAGCAAATTAGGTCCAATTTGGGAGAAAAAGTTTCCCTCAAAAATTTGCGAAAATGCAAGTCTATAGCCTTGCCAAGTAGCCGAAAATCGGCCAAAAATAAGGGTTTAGAAAACTCTCTTTTTTCGTCAAAAATAGTTACTAAATAGTATCAGATACCCCCTACACAGTCACTACGAGGTATATAAAGTGTTTTTCTAGCAAACTAGATCCAATTTGGGAGAAAAAGTTTCCCTAAAAAAATCGCGAAAAAGGCAAGTCTATATCCTTGCCAAATGGCTGAAGATCGGCCAAAATGAGGGGTTTAGAAAAACTCTCTTTTTTGTCAAAAATAGTTACTAAATATTATCAGATACCCCCTAAACAGTCTCTAGAAGGTATATAATGTGATTTATAGCAAATTAGGTCCAATTTGGGAGAAAAAGTTTTCCTCAAAAAGTCGCGAAAATAGCAAGTCTATAGCCTTGCCAAATGGCCGAAAATCGGCCAAATGAGGGGTTTAGAAAACTCTCTTTTTTCTTAAAAAATAGTTACTAAATATTATCAGATACCCACTAAACTGTCTCTAGGAGGTATATAAAGTGTTTTTCTGGCAAATTAGGTCCAATTTGAGAGAAAAAGTTTCCATACAAAAATCGCGAAAAAGGCAAGTCGATAGCCATGCCTAATGGCCGAAAGTCTGTCAAAATGATGGTTTAGAAAACTCCCTGTTTTCGTCAAAAATAGTAACTAAATATTATCAGATACCCCCTAAACAGTCTCTGGAAGATATATAAAGTGTTTTTCTAGCAAATTAGGTCCAATTTGGGAGAAAAGTTTCCCTCAAAAATCGCAAAAAGGCAAGTCTATAGCCTTGCCAAATGGCCGAAAATCGGCCAAAATCAGGGGTTTAGAAAACTCTCTTTTTTCTTCAATAATAGTTACTAAATATTATCAGATACCCCTAAACAGTCTCTAGGAGGTATATAAAGTGTTTTTCTAGCAAATTAGGTCCAATTTGGGAGAAAAATTTTCCCTCAAAAAATCGCCAAAAAGGCAAGTCTATAGCCTTGCCAAATTGCCGAAAATCGGCCAAAATGAGGGGTTTTGAAAACTCTCTTTTTCTTTAAAAATAGTTACTAAATATTATCAGATACCCCCTTAACAGTTTTTAGGAGGTATATAAAGTGTTTTTCTAGCAAATGAGGTCATATTTGGGAGGAAAAGTTTTCCTCAAAAAATCGCCAAAAAGGCAAGTCGATAGCCATGCCTAATGGCCGAAAGTCTGTCAAAATGATGGTTTAGAAAACTCCCTGTTTTCGTCAAAAATAGTTACTAAATATTATCAGATACCCCCTAAACAGTCTCTACAAGGTATATAAAGTGTTTTTCCAGCAAATTAGGTCCAATTTGGGGGAAAAGTTTCTCTCAAAAAATCGCGAAAAAGGCAAGTCTATAGCCTTGCCAAATGGCCGAAAATCGGCCAAATGAGGGGCTTAGAAAACTCTCTATTTTCGTCAAAAATAGTAACTAAATATTATCAGATACCCCCTAAACAGTCTCTGGAAGATATATAAAGTGTTTTTCTAGCAAATTAGGTCCAATTTGGGAGATAAAGTTTCCCTCAAAAATCGCAAAAAAGGCAAGTCTATAGCCTTGCCAAATGGCCAAAATCGGCCAATTTCAGGAGATTTAAAAACTCTCTTTTTTCTTCAATGATAGTTACTAAATATTATCAGATACCTCCTTAACAGTCTCTAGGAGGTATATAAAGTGTTTTTCTAGCAAATTAGGTCCAATTTGGGAGAAAAATTTTCCCTCAAAAAATCGCCAAGAAGGCAAGTCTATAGCCTTGCCAAATTGCCGAAAATGGGCCAAAATGAGGGGTTTTGAAAACTCTCTTCTTTCTTTAAAAATAGTTACTAAATATTATCAGATACCCCCTTAACAGTTTTTAGGAGGTATATAAAGTGTTTTTCTAGCAAATGAGGTCATATTTGGGAGGAAAAGTTTTCCTCAAAAAATCGCCAAAAAGGCAAGTCTATAGCCTTGCCAAATGGCTGAAAATGGGCCAAAATGAGGGGTTTTGAAAACCCTCTTTTTTCTTCAGAAATAGTTACTAAATATTATCAGATACCCTCTAAACAGTCACTAGGAGGTATATAAAGTGTTTTTCTAGCAAACTAGATCCAATTTGGGAGAAAAGTTTCCCTCAAAAATC